>OX632361.1:41927806-42213621 GCA_951751655.1 Ophion costatus
ATAGCCAAAGAAACTCGCGTTTGTTCGAAAACGATGTTGAAGTTTGCAGCGTTGGAACGCAACGAAAATTCTTTATTATTATTTGTTTGTCTTTATCATTGAACTTTGCGTCCTGCAAATTTGGGCGGTAGATTTCCGATGAGGATCCTAAAAAACGCTTTAGTGATTTTCACACGCCAAATTTGCGAGAAAGACGTTCGAGCTGGAAAATTTTCGTTGCCTTCCACTGATGTAAACTTCAACACCCTAATTGAATCGCCAATTGTTTCTCAATCTCATCATTGCCGCTCCGCCTGGTTACTCACGGCAGCAATCGTGCGTAAACCTAGTTACGCGTATCGCTCTACTTTCCCTTATCCAGTACTTGATTCTACTAGCGCTAAACTCGTACGTATACTTATAGGTATTCCTAGTCGACAACCATTGTGTGCACGTTTAATTCGTTTTTTTTTTTGTATTATATACCGAAATTGCGAGCTGTTCATAAATTGTCTCTCTCTCTTTTTTGTTTTATCGACGACGCTCTCGCACAATTATCATCGAGCGACCCGTCGTTCGGCCTGGCGTTTTAATATTAACATTATCATACCCGTTATTGTATTTATTCGGTGCATTTTGCAATGCACTTACGCCCCCCTCTCCCACGCCCCCCGACCTTCCGGGTTTTCTCTCATTATCGATAAAGCTTATAAAAATGTCGGAGACAAGCAGACGGGCCAGGGCACCGAAAGGAAGTTGCGGCGAGTGGGATTTTTCTATGTTACGAAGGGAGTATACGACTTTGATACTCGGGGCAAATCGATGTTGAGGTGAAAATATATATATATATATATATATATTTTTTTTTTTCTTTCCCATCGAATTGTGCGTGTTCGGTGTGAGGCTGCAGTTGTATGAAAGTATTGTCTGATCACTCGTAAGTTGAAGAAAAAAAGTTAATCGAACCAATTCATTCATGAGATTTGCATCGTTGGAATGCAATAAAAATCAATATTCCGCAATTTCTTTAATTTCTTTTGGCTGATTTATCCTAGAAAAATCTCTCGGGCATTTATCAAGACACTGATTTACCAATCTACAATATTAATGTACAAACAAATATTTTCCATAACCATGACAAATAAGGAAACGAAAATATAAAAAAGAACTTTCGTTGCATTCCAACGATGCGAACACCACAAACATTCCCAAATAAGTACAAAAAACATTCCACGAATTTACCCATTGAATTTATCGTAACTATAATGCCCAAAGAAATGTTCCCTTTTGAAAAGTATTCTTTTTCGTTGTTATAGAATTAGACGTTACACACACGACAGATAAAAAATTGAAAAGCACCGAACATACATTGTTTAATCGATATTGGATCGAACGCAACAGTCGTACGTCCCTTGATAAAGTCTTCTCCCTCATTCTCACTCACTGAGATAATACAAACTGAGATCGATTGTTCCTCGATCGAAATATATCGACGAATATTGTTTCCCGTGATTCGACTTCGGGCTGCTCGCGGGGTATTGCTTGTTTTTTTTTTTCGTGTGCTGTCTCATTATCATCGTACTATTAGTTTCTCGGCTCCCGTTATCGAGGGAGGCGACGCTTTTCGCGGAAAAAATGATTCGAAGCCGGCTCTCTCGCGCGTCTCTTGGTTCTATTTTTTTTTTTTCTTTACGTGTCGCCGAGTATGAGCAGTTACGACGAGAGCCCTAAATAATAATAATAATAATGATAAGAGTTGATATGTAAAATCGGTCCTGTCGGTGTTGGTTCGCGCGCCCCGCGTTACTCTTCGCACATTTCCTAGCTGTGACGAGTAAATACCGGACATGGCACGTTTCACCGTAGACGATGTTACTCGTCACCGATGCGTAAAAAGTTTACGTAAAAAAGTTTCGTGATAGCACAGTTGAAGATTTTTCCAAGCATTTGTCGATTGCGATTGTGCTCGAGGAGAAGCGACGATAGGTGTAGCTTCGCCTCGAGGAGTCAAGAGTAACGCGGTGCTGTTGTACTTTCAGCTGGACACACCACATTTCGACCAACCGCGCAATGACGAAGAGATCAACGACGAATTGCCAACGAATGTAAAAAAGAAATGTCTTGGCGGCTCTCTGCCGTTGGCAAAACGGCCACGCAACATGTTTATTTTGTACAACGGCGACGACGACGACGACGACGACGACGACGACGACGACGACGACGAGATACTCAATGAGGCAGACAAGTATCGGAATCGCCGCTGCTAGCCATTGAAAAATTGGCGGAATCGCGATCGTTCTGCCTAACCTGCATCGCAGGCGCGGCAAGTTTGTTCTGGAGTTGTTGCGGAAACGTATGGTGTCCGGGTAGCGCCCAGGGCTGCGAGTTCATTTGCATCGGTGGGAAACGCTTGACGAAGGGATTCGCGGCGGCGGCGGCGGCGGCGGCGGCGGCGGCACCGTGAACGAGCCTCGTCCCGTTGTGGTGATGAGACGGCAGAGTCGTATGAGCCGGCAGACCCGTTGGATGGCTTTGCAACTGTTGCGGTGGCTGTTGCAATTGCTGCTGCTGAGGCTGGACAAAGTTGAGAACGTGTCTGGTGACGGATCCGCAACTGCCGCCGGTCGTGGGTCCGGCCTGGATGTTTTTATTGCCGGCCATGCTGTGGGAGGCGTGAGGAAGCGGCATTGTCGAGCAATGGGGATAAGTGACGATCGGTTGGGTCGGATAGTGCGGTAGGGTTGCCGAGGATGCCTGGATGCCGCGAAGCTCGACGGCAGCGGCGGTGCCCTCGGTGAAGGAGGTCATTCTCATGTTGGTAGAACGGCTGAACGGTTCCTCGTTTGGGTTTAGAGGATCCGCGATTTTAGGCCTCGAGAGTCGTCTTCTTATGACGACGGTCGCCTCGTTTGGATTCTCGAGGATGACCGCGGGACAACCACCGATCAGTGGCTTCTCCGTGCCGTTCAACAGCGGCGACGACGACGACGACGACGACGACGACGGCGGCGGGGGCGGCGGCAGCGGTTGCGGCGTATGATTCACGTACTGGGGTGAGAAGGATTGGCTCGTACCGGGACGAGATGTCGGCGAGGAAAAACTCGAGGTTGGCGGTTGGATACCCCGCTGGAGCGAACAACTTCGCCATTGGGGCTCTTCCCTTGGCTCGGCGGCTATCAGCCCCCCCCCTCCCCCGCTCAGATCATCCACGCTCGTTGCTCTCCTCTGCTGCACACCGCTGCTCCCACTTGTCGCCTGGCTTACGTTGCTGCTCGTGTTACTCGCGTTCGAGTGAACTCCGCTGCTCGACGTCTCGCTGTTCGTGCTCGCGTGGCTGTGGCTCGCCGAAGCCCTGCCACCGCAACTCACGTAACCGACGAGGCCGCCCACACCGTTCACCACACTCGTCGCGTTCGCCGCATCCAGCGGCGGAGACGCCGATGTATCCGAGCGAGGCGTCGTCAGCTCCTCCTCGTGGGGTACTCCCGAGTCGGCACGACGAAGGCAACGCGGCGGTGTATGACCGACGACTACAGTCTGCAACATTTCCAGCCACTCTTTAGTGGCTCTCGCCGCTTCGAGACGAGCCCCTGGAGGACTCGGCTGGCCGCGATCAACCTCCAACGCACACACCAACGTCACTTTTATTTCGATTAATTCGCGCCGTTCGTCCAGTCCTCCAGGGTCATTCTCCGTACTCGGAATAACCTGACGAGGCAAGGGGGGGGGGGGGGGCGGGAGAATTGTTTCGTTTTCGGCACAAAGCAGAGACATATACGATGCGGTAGAAAAAGCCAAGCACGCGTGCGATAAAGAAGCAGCGAAAGCCACAGGACACGAGGAGGCAAAGCGAAGCGTTAGTTGGTGGTATGGGGGTGGTGCGAGTACCTGAAGGTGATTAGCATTGGGAGGTGTGGCGACGGCGGCGGCGGCGGCGACTTGGCCGGGTTCGAGGTTCGTCGGGGTTGGGGGTGGCAACGGAAGTGGCTCCGTCGCGGGATCGGGCAAAGGTTCGGGCGTCAGAAGAGGCGACGGCTCCTCACCACCGTCACCCTCCGAAGGTTGAAGATCGCGATTACCGCTAGCGTAGTACGTCACCTGATCGTCGTTCACGCACTCCAGCAACTGTCGAATATTGCAACAACGGTCGTTAATTGGCTTTTGTCGGTCTCGTCCAACACTCGGCCAAACTTCCACCAAATCCCACCGCGACACGCAAACACATCGAATTACATTTATAGCCCAATCGCAATATTTCCTACGTACGTTATTACCCCCTTTGTGAGACACTCTTTTCTATTCTATCGACTAATGCTCTACTCTGGATCATCGATAACACCACGGTACATCGATACTATCGTCACAAATCAAACAAACTCATTCGACTCGCGGCTGATCGCGATTCTTCGTCTCTTGCACATACGACTATAGACGCGCTAGCGGGGTTAGTATCGCGCGGCAAAGGATCATCTATGGCGTGGGCCAAGTGGCGTTCGTCTAGGAAATTGACTATACTTTTCTTCAACTATCGCAGGCGCTATTTGCCAAAATTTACTTTTCCGAGTGAACCAGTGATGGAATTTTTCCGAATCGACAACTACGAGCTTTGTGAATATTATTCTTCTCTCATTCGTAAATTGAATATTTGGTCGAGAAACGTTATTTTGTCCGTTTTTCGTTGTTGCCGCGGGGTACTTGCTACTCGATCGGTAATTGCGCTTACGGGATGGATATCGCCCAAGTATGCTAGGGCGCAAATAAATAAGTAGACAGTTATGCAAAAGTATGCGTTGTTAAGTTTGTGTTGGTAATATTAGTAATGGCCGTAATACACAGAAAGATAAATTATATATCGTATATACACACATATATGCATCGAGTTTGCGCACGCGTCGTTACATTGTTGTTATTTGTACAAGCAATTTATATTAATACTCGTTATTTCTCCGTAGAGATATTCTTTCGTGGGTGTCTTACATGAGCCATTTTCGCAACACCGTTCCTACGAGGCACGAGCCATCTTCCCCACTGTGTATCAAGCAAGAATAAACCATCAAGAAAACAAGAAAGAACCCATCGGTAGAGATACCAAATATAAAACACATTTTGCTACCGTCACTTTCACCGAAATTATTCCGAATTTTTTTACTTTTCGATAAAACAAACATTATGACATTTATTTCGTTAAAAGCATCGATTAAAGTTCATTTTCAAGAAATATTTCGTCAAGATACCGACCTTGTTTTCTTCCGAGGTAGTGTCGTCGGCCGGGTCGAGCCCCGACATCAACGGTAATTCGCGTAACGTTGCGTAATCCCCGTCGTCATCTGGCCCACCACCATCGGCAACCCCTCGTCTGGCTTTTCCCTTATTACTGGAATCATGCGAGAACAGAAGAAAGGCCGTTTGATTTTTTTTTTTTTTACCCCAATGATCGAGCGATACGAAGCTACGGTCATACGTAACAGGGGCGTTATAGCCTCTGCGTTGGCCCGCGTTGCCTTGACACTTATTTCATTTTTAACGCTAAGACAGTAGGACGAGTAAGAAATGCTAGAGTAAGAAAGAGATCGACAGAGAAAGAGCGGGGAGGGGGAGCGAGGGTACACTTCTATCAAAGCTCGGGAAGCATTTGCTGACGTAGGAACAAAAGTACACTTTAGTGTCAACTCCGTTTCATTTTTGACCCACACTTGTCGTATCACCATCTCCCGTCGGTGCACAGCTGAGCGGTGACGTATTCAAGTATTGACCAAAGCTGCTCAGCTGGGAAGGTCACCACTATCGTGATCCATTGTTTTTTTTTTTTTTTTTTTTCGCACTTGGCTTCTGTCCGTTTGACGTATGGTATTGAGAGATCCAATCTCACTGGGTGGTTTCGCGTTTGAAGCAGAGCGAATAAATTAGTCAGGCGAAGGAAAGCGTTACGCCGTGGTTGACGCGAGGCACATGTTCACAGCCAGGGCGCGACGTCCTCGATACAACGGACTGAGGGGGGAGGGGGAGGGAGAGAAAGCCACAAAGACACCAAGAGGAGGGAGGAGGGTAGTTACCGCGAGCCTGACGTACTAGGCAGGTCGTTGAAGGTGACTTTCGGCTTGAGTTTCTTATTGAGCCAGCTTTTGTCACTGTTCGGCTGGCCCGATTGTCCGGTAGGAGACTGGGCGGGGGACGGCCTGAGCTTCGGTCGTAGCCAGTATATCTGCTCCTCACCGTCGCCCGTTGACTCACCGTCAACGCAATCGACGTTTCCCACTGTAAATGTTCGCAAACAAATGTCTCGATTAATAATCCATTCACGGAACGATATGAGCGCGCTTTCCTCGAGAGTATTTTACAAACGAACAAAGTGATGTTACGTTTGAAGGTTATCGTCGAGTGGTTGCGTGTGAAACCGCCCCCCCCCCCCCCCCCCCCGCTGGTGAAAGATAGCGTTGGGTACGTAATTTTTTGCAAGTAAAAATTGACGATAGGTCCATAGAGCACCCTCCCCGCTAAAATGCCATTGGTGACATTTGTCCGATGCGTTAAGGTGATCCGTTTCAATTATTTTTTCAATTGCAAGCTTTCTGCCAAATATACGTTATGCTCCATTATTCTTCGGCGAAGAAATCGACCGTGGAAATGCATCGTTGGCCGGAGGAAGGTACGAGGTGGAAAGAGTGCTTTAGGCGCTTCGAAAATCGCGTTTTCTCATGGACATTCGATTCGCTGTCCAACGACTATCTTTGCTTTGGCCGGTTTTATACGCAACCACCCGATGTTATTGTCAAATTGTCCGATTTATGTGGAGTAAAAAAGTCATTGTTGTAACAATTTACGAATCAGTATTTGTTTCAGAATATCTCGGATTCTTATTAAGTTGAGCGCGACAATTGGGAATCTTAATTTTTTTTTTTTTTTTCATAATAAACTAAAAATTACGAAAGGAGATTTGCCAACATCTAGACGTACGGGCGTTTTTAAGAATACGCACGGGGGCTCGATAAGAGTACGCAAGCATCAATCGACACGTAAATCGCAATTAAAGTTGCTCACATTTGTATGAGCGGGGTGCATTGCTCATACCAAGCATTACACTTCGAAAATTCGATCCAGTCCTCACATATTCGTTTTTCGTATACTTTGTATACTTGTAAAAATATATACACTATAACTATAAAATATTTTATATATTTATATACACTACCGGCGAAAAGTTTCCGGACAAAAATTCAAAAAAGTTCAGGAACTTTTTTTTTGCGTCGTTTCGCCGATAGTTGGAATAAATGAATTTATTTGTTCCTTTTCTGGTGGAGCCTGTTTACAGACTAATTTGTTTCATGCATTTCTTTGATCGGAATCATAAAGGGGGAAGCTCAAGCTTCAATTTGGCTTTTTTTTAAAGCTTCGTACGATTTTCTCGATAAAGACAGAGATAATCTGAAGAACAACGTGTAACGCGAAAACGACAAGGATTCCAGGAGAACCTCAACAAGATGGTAAAAAGATTAATCGATTTTCCTTGAGTTCGCGACAACTTCGCCGGGCTTGATTTTTTAAACATTTCTTTAGACATTTTCGATGTTAAGAAAATCAGATGATTTAATTATCGTAACTCGAGAAGTAAGGGGTTTGTGGTAAAATTTGAAGAGAGGAAAAATTGGATTTTCCTTTTTTCAACGCAATAGAATAGTTCAGCAATAGTCTACAGACGTGCTATCTGCGAGCGGTAGTTTCTTCGACGAGACCGAACTTTAATATGTAAGTCAACAAATTAACTATATTGCTCGAACCTTCTATCGGTAACGAATACATTGATTTTAAATTAAGCAAAATTATCACTTCTTTTGGAAATAATGTCGTAGAGAATTGAACGTTAAAAATCGGTTGCAACGAGTCAATTGACGGTACTAGAAAACTATAAAATTTGAACGGGGAAAAGAATGTCGAAAAAAAAAACATCTAAAATAGTTCTAGTGCGATGAAAATAGGAAAATACACTTTTTCCCTCTCTTGAAGTTTTACCACAAACCCCTTAGTTCTCGAATTACGGGAATTGAGTCACCTCATGTTTTACCGAAAATAGTTGAAAAAATCCGAATTCAACGAAAAAACATTATTTTTTATTTAAAATAGTTTTGATCCGTTATATTCCGCACAAATTAAAAATCACCGTTTCAGGTCTGACGAAGCCGAATTGAAAATCACAAAATCATTAATAGCGTTGTTGGAGATTAAAATGATAAAAGTGTTCTGAACAAAATAAGATTAATTCGAAAAAAAAGTAGGAGGAAAAATGGCAATCATTAAAGAAAAAAACGTTTTCACTTTAGAAGCAAAAAAAAGCATTGACATTGATAATTGATAATTTTTTCATATTTTCCAACGAAAGTATCCTTCAAAACGAAAAAAAAAAATATATATATATCGTGACATTTGTCGATATCTCAATTAGTTCAGGAGTTATCACCGTTTAAACGTTTCCAAAACTTCCGAATTCGACATTTTTTTGGTAAATGATCACTCCTAAAAGAGAACAGATCAAAATCTAAATGGGTGTGGATATTTCTTTCGTGGGGTACACTTTTACAAAAAAGAAATTAGGAGAACGAAAAATGGTCGGGGTTACGGGCTACGTGAAATGACGTGGAATGCCCTACATATATAAAATATGCATTATATATATATGTATTTTAATAATATAAAAATGTATTAACATTTTTTTAAATATATTAATTTGCAATATATTAATTTAAGAAATTTAATTTTGAATATATTAATATATATACATATATATTAGACCTGTCCGTAAGAAGGGCAAAATCGAATTTTAATGGTCTTACCTCCCAAATTCGTCCGAAATAATTTAAGAAAAATGTGAGAATTAAAAAAAAAAAATTCCCTCTATATTTACCCATCGCTATGAAGCCATACTTTTTCCCATAAGAAAAGCATTGATTGTTCGTGATATTTAATTTTTTTTTTTACCGTTGTCCTAATTATCAGCTAAAAAATCGTAAATTCTCCGAAAATGTTGACAGTAATGTTAGCTTTTTGTTGGATTTTTTGGAATTCGATACAAGCATTTTCGGGCTAGATCAATCACATCTTTATTCTCTGTCAAAAATAAATGAGAAGGTGCAATAAAAACTTCAAAATTACCTAGCCTCTTCGTTTCATTTCGCTATGGATTTTCTTGTGTGTTGCGTGAAAAACCCTTGCCCTGTTGAGCGGGGGGTCTAAACAAAACAGAAGTTAGCTTCAATTGGCAGACCGTTTCTGCGTACTCTTATAGCCCGCGTCCTCCCATACGACCTTACTCTATACAGTCGATCGTATAATATATATATATATATCGTTGGCGATGAAAAGTGATACTCAACGAATGATTACCATGATTGCGAGCTTTCCTCTCTATCGCTGCCTTCTGAATGACGCTCATGATAGCTTTCTTAGGCGAGGTATCGGCGATCGTGTAAGTTCGGCCGTTACCAACGACGAGAAGAGGCGCACTGGCGCCTTCGTCCTCGTCCCTCGACGATATGAGATCGAGATCGGTGACGAGCTTGACCGAACGAGCCGATCGTACGGTCGCACGACCGATCGTAACGCGCAACTTGAACACCCACTTTTGCTTTATCGTGAGAAATATCCACAGTACGAGCCAGAGAAAGAGATGAATAACCGTGCCGACGATACACGCGAAAATCGCACCGTCGAGACTGCCACGATAAACGACTGTGTAGTCGTAAAGCAGGGGGGCGCTGCAAATCGCTATTGCAAGAAAAACGCAGAGGGCCGCGCAATGAGCGAAATAACCCCAACCCCCCCCGCCCCTTCGGACGTCCTTAGCCATTATTATTCGTCGTTCGCGCTCCTGATTGAGAAACGCCGCGAACCTGCGAGACAGAAATCACGTTGGACACATTTTTATTCACCTATCAACAACGACGATAGCGCTGTCTTTCCGTGACGTTCGAACAATAAAACATAAACAAAACAACAAAGTGAATTAAAATAAAAAAAATATCAATTCCATCGAATAAGCAATTATCTCAATCGCCCACTTTTTACGAGATCATATCAAACAAGAAATCTTACGTTTCGTTATGTTTTTTTCGCTTATTCGTCAAGGTCAATCGGGGTCAATCGCGATATTAAATTGCCGATAGGCAATAGAGTGCCTCGCGATTTTTTTTTCCACACAAAAGAAAGTGTATGACATTGAAAAAAAAAAGAACGTAGTCCTTTGAGAGTCATAATTTCTTTTTTCTCGCGTTCAACAAAGGACAGGATATTGTGTACAAAGCTGGAAAAGAGCTCACTGCATAGGGCCTTGTGACTCGGGCTAAGTAGTGTTTATGCGAGAAAGCGACCGTACCGTGTACTCAACCCCCCCGCCTGACAGCTCTCCCCGTACATAATCAATTTTCACTTGTAAAAAGTTCACTTGGAAAAAAAAGAGATACGTCTCGAGCGGCGGCCCCGTCTGCTTCGCAACGGCCGTGTCCCTCAAAGGACTGAGCGCTCGATGTATTTGTGACAAGAAATTCCCTCTCGCTGCGGCCAAATATAACCGTGGAAAGGTCAAAGCGTCAATTATCCGTTTGGGCGAGGCCAAACATGACGGAGCATCGTAAAAGCGTACGAGGGCGTAAAAAAGAACATTGAACAATGATATAATGATAATAATTTATCTCCTCGGAGAAACGCGTAAAATTTGGCAAAGAAAAATAAGTAACAAAAAATCAGCGAGAGACGTTCAAAGTAAATCAATTCCGGGAGAATTCACGAGGGGATGATTCGAACGGTAGATTCCCATTAAGGCCAAAAGCCGAGACTTTTCGAGCTTCCGTGTTCTCGAGAAAATTAGCAAGTTAAAGCGTCCGGCGATCTTGGCTTTTTCGGGTCATCGGCCATCACGCGTGGAAATGAATGCGACGAATGTTTTAGACGCGAGTGAGAGTGTCTTCTTGCTGCGCGATCGAGTAAATAAAAATGATAAACGACTCCTCCCATAGACTTACCTGCCATGAGCGTACAGATACATCACCATACTGGAGCACAGCACGAGGAGAGACGAGAGAGCGAAAAGTGCTAAAGTGACGTGTGGATTGAGGAGGAAGTACGAGTCACCGAAGAACGATGATATCGTACTACTGGTTGTCGCTACCGTACGATGGCGGAGCAGCGGCAAAACTTTGAGTGGACCGACCACTTGAATCTTTGCGACATGAAGAAAAAATATCGATCGTTGGAGCAACTACGTAATGGATAATCGTGAAATTGTTAAACATACGTATAAAAATTAATTGGCAACGATGTATTTTGTTGCTTCGTCTATTCGTCTTTAAAGCGATATCCCCGCCGCGTTCCTCGCCCGAGTCGAAATTTAGACCCTCCTCTAAACCTCCTTTCGATCCCAATTTGTCATTCAATGGAGGTTCAAGAGGTTCAAATGGAAATCTCAAAAACATGTATATCAGAACCTACTGAACCTCCAAAAGTGGCAGAAATTGGACTTTTTCACTCAAAGGAGGTTTAGTAGGTTCATCTGAACCTCCTTTAAACCCTAGTGAGCCTGATTTAATGCTTACGCAAACCTACAGACCTTCTATTAAACCTCCTTTCGCCCTACTAACTCTCCTTTCACTCCTTTCACCGGCGGCTCGCAGAGCCTCCTAGCCCTCCTTTAAACCTCTTCTGACCCTACTAACCCCCCTTTAAGCCTACTTCAATATGCTACCCTCCGCTCCGCCCCCTTCTCTCCCATCCGCAGTTCACCGATATCCAATCTTTCATTTTCCTTCTGCTTTGGATTCAAAGGAGGCTCTGTAGGGTACAGATAGGACTTTGGGCCAAAACGAGGTTGTGTAGGTTTACGCAAGCCGAACCCATATGCCTAAAGGAGGCTCAGGAGGTTGAATAGAAGGTTCAGTAGGGCTAAAGGAGGGTCGCCAACGGTGCAAATTTCTCCATATAGGTTCAAGGGGAGTCAAAGGAGGGCGGCGGTCTGTGCGTTACAAAGGAAATAGGTTTTCGAGCATTCAAAGGAGGGTCTAAATTTCGACTCGGGCGATATATCTATGTGACAGTAGAAAATCGTTTTCCTGTTTAAACGCGTTTTTCACCGAGTAAAAAGTAGTTACGACGGAACGCCTTCGTTACAACTGGCTTTGCCTAGTGCACACCGCAATATCTGTTTAGAAACCCAAACATTGACCTCATTCCCGAAACGGTGTTAACCGATTCATTTCCATGGAACTAGTTATCCCTAGCTAAACCCGCTCTTTACCCCAACATTCGAATGTATTTATCAGTGAATTCTAGTTTTCACTCGAATAAAAAAACTATAGTTATAACGAAGGGGTTCGATAATGGCTGGTGCTTACTAGGGAATATGCGTTTAACGTGAAACCGGTTTTCAAACCTTCTATACTATACACATACCATCGTAATACGGTAGTATTATCCCAATATGACAATAATGAAGTTTGACCTTTGGCGATGATACGTTTTCGAAAAATGAAAAATAAATTGTACCTTGTACAGGACGGACATCCCGGCGTACGCCAGGAGGCTCTGGGCGGAATTTGCGACCAATTGCAGACTGAAGATAGTACCGAGTGGCTTGTTGCAGGACCAGAATACAGCTGGATATCTGACCGAGTAAACCCCGAGAGCGACGGCGTAATTGAGATACTCGAGGCTCACCGGACCGTAAGACTCACCTGGGTAAGATTATTTACAACAACGTTGACTCGTTGGGTTTGGAGATTGCCCGCGGGACAAGGAATATTTTAGCTTTCATTAAGGATGTCGAGTCCCAAATCGCAAATGATAATAAAATTCGGAAAATTTCGTACGTTTGTTTGGAGTATTTCAGAGGTCGTGTGAAAATTTCACGAAAATTAGGAAGCTCGTTATTAAACAATTAACATTCACGAATTAAATTTTGTCTTATGGAAAGTGATGTAACTTTGCGATAAGTTTTTTTTTGACCTCTCAATTTTTTTATATCTAAAATATAGTGAAAGCAACGGAAACGAAACAAAGTTTATTGATAAATTTTTTTTAATTTCTATTAAAAATGGTTCTTAACGAAATGTTAATTTTTTTAAATAACGAGCTTCCTAATCGTCGTGAAATTTTAACACAACCTCTTAAATACTTGATACAAAAACATACGAAATTTTTCGAATTTTCATATTATTTTTTATTTCAACCCCTAAGGAGGTTGAACCAATGATGATGGGAGGTCGTGTAAAAATTTCACGACGATTAAGAAGCTATTTATTGAACCATTAACATCTTTCATAGGGACTCAACATCCTTAAGGCGAAAAATAGGACAACGGCGTTCCTGGAGTGATCATACACGTAACGATATCTTCATACCCGATCGAAGTTCGATATTGAGTTCATCCGGATGATCGAGGTCCGCCAGGCTGTTCATCACGAGTCGAAGACTCCGAGCAGTGTTGTTTCCATCTCTATTGGCTTGATTGCTCCGGGACAGGGTGGACTTGGTCACGGCACTTTTGATCCTCGATTTGCCTCTGGGACTTTCGTTCGTCGAGGTATTTATGACGTTACCACCGGTAGCAAGTTTGCCGGTAGTCGTAGCGGGGGGGGATCTCGATGATTTACCAACTGCCAGAGGATCGAGCACCGCGCCAAATTTCGCGGCTGGTAGACTCGAAGTCGCGGCTGGTCCGCCGTTCACTGGCTTTCCTCGTCTTGTCGTAACAAAGTCTCGAACGCTCGAGATCGTCGTCGTCGTAGTCCTCCTCCTCCTCGTCGTTGTTTTAACGTCGAACGTAGAAACGGTCGCTTCGAGCCACGGTGCTGTTATCGCTTGGCTTCCCGTCGTCGACGACGACGACGACGACTTCAACGCCGTATCGAGGATCGGATTTTTCGGATTTCTCGTCGACGTTTCGCGAGCTGGAGGAACAATCGTTATCGTGCGTAGAGTCGTGATCCGATATCGTACGTCGTCACGATTTTCCTCCTCCTCCTCCTCCTCCTCCTCCTCCTCCTCGTCCTCCTCCTCGTCCTCGTCCTCGTCCTTGTAAGGACTGGACGTCACGAAAGGCTGGGCTGTCTGCGTCGCGATACCACCCAACGTGCTCAAATTACCCGGAGGATTCATGAAGCCCAGTACCACCAATCTGTCACGGTGCAACACCACCCAGTCCAAATCCGTTCGCCATATCGCTTCTACGATCACGAGAAAACAGGGGGACCATTTTTTATACGTGTTTCTCGTAACGATTTATTACATATCTTACTCGTGGTGCTTGTACCGAAGAGTCCAAATGAATGTCGAGCATTCAAATTGATATTTTATCAGGCGCATTGTCACTCAAACGTACATTAAAAAATCATCGCATAAAAGTCAATTTCGATAAATAAATAATAATCAGTCAAAAGTCCGAGTCTGATCAAACTGCGACTAGGTAGATTGTCAATTAACGTACGAACACGAGTGCAAAAAAAAATCGACTCATCAACGGAACGACGGACGATCCGTTGCTCGCTCGGGATAACCGCAAATTCAATAATGCATCCACGTTTAATGCTGCATCGTTTCGTTCCCTTTGAAACCATAATATTCGATCGTTTACATGGACCTTGGAATTGAATATGCGCTTCATAAATGGCGCCTGCTCGCAAATACATTCGTGTGGAAATAACCCGAGAGCATGTCCCACCGCGTATATTATGTTATATTGTTATTATGTATTATGTATTTTGTTATTATGTATTATGTATTATTGATTTTGTGTGACCAAACAGAAACGCTGGGCGGCTAAATCTGGTATCAATGGTCAGCTTCGATGAATACTGATGGCGACGTGCAGTTGGAAAAGCAGAAAGGTAGAGAGAGAGAGAGAGAGCAAGAGAGTGATGAATTTTCTCTCGCTTCATTTCCACAGTGCGGAATCGGTCGCTGCGAGGCAACGGTTGCAAAAGACCATTGCTTTCTACTCCAAACTTCATTTCGCATTCAGATACGTATATGTCGAAAGAGCGCGCACCGCGCGCATCAATAGCAGAACGTTTTGATCATTTCGGGCTCTGGTTTGCACTTCTCCCGTATATTTATATTTGATAAATAGTCTAGCGGAGCACGCTCGAATTTGCACCCTAACAAAACCAAGTTACCGATTCGAGAAGCCTTTCTTCCTCGCTTTCCTTCGATACCATTGTTTTTCTTTTAATTTCACACTCATTACGTTTCGATGCGAATAAAAAAGCTTGCCAATGAGATCCGCTGTTGAACTCTACCCGAATTTTCGCCACTACGTTCCAGTCGCGTGGGAAGCTTTTTCATTCATTTTTTTTTTTATAAAAAAATGAAAAGTACATTTTAAGACTAAGAAAATAATATTTGACAATATCAAAGAAAACATTTCGCGGTAGAGCCATCTCATTGGACATTCTTTTTATAAACAAATAAAAAGTATATTTTTTTTTGCGTCAGAGCTGTCTCGTTGACCATTTTCTAAAGTACAAATCAAAAGTATATTAAGAATGAAAAAAAAAAACGAACATTTGAGAATGTGGAAGAAGAATTTTCCGCGTCAGAGCCTTTTCTGTCATTTTTTCGAAAACAGATAAAACTTTGTAAATTGTTATGGCAATAAAGAGAAATTGACGATTCAATATCATTATTCGTTTCGTATGATTGTTGTTTTTTTTATATTTGTAATTATTTTATTCCATAGAATGATTTATTACCTTTTATCGGTCTAGTTTCGCGATACTCTGATAAAAAATCCAATCGTAAGCGTCATAGCTGAAACTCTTGCTGCTGCAATGCCTTTCTGTATCAAGGATAAATAATTGTAAGAACCACTGATTATTTACCTCAATACATGCTCCAACTTTTAATGCATAACGCTTTAATAACCTTGATCGATCAAGTTTAATGAGAATACGAAAAAGCATCCGGATAGTAGGAGAGACAACGACGGGCGCACTTATTTGACGTATTGGGGTGTAAGTTCGTTATCGCGAAATCTTAATGGAGTCTTGGCGATGCATCAACGCCAATGTAGGATAACGCGTCGAGAGTTTTGGCGATTCGGGATCCTCGGTGTCTGGCAAGAAGAGGCTGCTCCTGATATCGGACGAGTTCACCTTCGAATATTAGTGCCTCGAGAGGTTGTGGGTCGAGGAAGGGATGAAAATTATCGAATTAGAACCACCAGAATGTATATATATATATATATATTTGCCGGCTCCGCAAGCGTTTCCGAGGGAATCGTCTCGATAACGAGAACGGAAGGGACGATAAACCACACGAAGAAGTTTGTGCCTCGAGAGAAATCTCGCTGTATAGCGGGACACTGCGCATTCGGAGACGATTCCACTGAAATTAAATTTTCACTCTCGGACTCCATCGTTCCTCTCTGTCAAACTTCCTACCTCTCCCTCACTTTTACGTAAACTAATGAGGAAATGTAATTCTCGTGGGAGGTGGTGGGCAACACGCTGCGAATACGCGCTCGCCTAGCACCGAGAAACGAAGAAGGCTGCAATCAAGCCCGAAAAGACAACACAATCCAAACAAAATCAAGGATGGAGGAGGAGCTCGGAGAGACGAGAAAACGAGGACCTGGTTGTAGGTGGGTACGTCGCGGTACGAGAATACCGGATGTGAACGATAAGCGCGAGGGGAAAAACTCTCTAAGCAGTGAATGTATAATCGAGGGTAGAAGGTACTCGTCCGGGATGACGACCAAAATGGATGAGTGGATGGTTCTTTTCCTCTTTCGCTTCGAGCGGGTATACGAGTTGTTTAATGTCATTTACATTTCTTACAAGAGACATCATTTTGGTGTCCGCTTACCGTTCTGTTGAAACCCACGTATATGGTAGAGCATTAAGGAGTAAGATGCAGTCACAATTTTCGAAAAATCGATTTTTCTTTACATTTTCTTCAAGTATGATGCTTCAACAATATTCCCTGAAAATTTCAAGTCAATCCGATGAATAGTTTCCGGGATATCCCACAATTGGTGAAGGGGCGTCGTCGGGTCCCCGTGGCAGGTAGCGGACGGCAGCTGCAAGCAACCGCTTTCGACCCCCCCATTAGTAACGATAATCCCCGGGAAGGCAGAATGATTCGAAGACGACAACAAATTGATATTTTGGAAGCTTCCACGCGGCATAAGCCCTATTGTATGGGCCAGGAATTGATGATTCGATGTGAGTAATTTTTTAATTAGTATTTCTATACATAAATCGAGTGTAAAATTGGAAAACTCTTTCAGAAATTCTCAAAAATGTATTACTCAAAAACTATGAATTTTAGCAAAATTTTATAAAGAATACATTCGTTTTACAATTGCCCAAAATATTTTTTTTTAATAATTCATCCCGAAAAACTTTAATTTTTTGAAAAATTGTTTTAACAATTGGCTATAAACAATTGAATGTTCGACTTTTCGGCAAAAATTGTGATATTCGGATTCAGCGGATCAAAATACATAACACAAAGTTTAGCTTCATCGAGCTCAAAATTTTACGAATATATAATATCGTATCCACATCGAAAAACTTTAAGCGCGTTTTTCTCGCAACTGTGTTTTTGAAGTCGGTGACCACGATAATTCAAAAACCACTCGATGGATTTTGATAAAATTTGGTGTGCCTGTTGATAGCATTAAAAGCTAGTCCTTAATCGGAGGATTTTCATTTTTGTTGAAAATTTATATTTTTTAAAACAATAAACGAGCGGTTTTTTGGCTGAAAATCGAAAATTATCGTTCGGAAGCCGCCATTTTGTTAATTTTTGAAAAGAAAAGCTTCGATTAAGGAATAGATTTATTATTAAACGAATGATTTTTTTTGTTTTTTTTTTCATTTCAGATGATCTAGTAAAATTTTATGATGGTTATCGCAAAGCACTGCATGCCGATGGGGGTCCGACAAAGAAGGCGATGTTTCTTCAAATAATCAATATTTTTCTTTGAAAATTTGTACAAGTCAAGTTGAAATATAACATAAAAAGTCTGTACAACCGCTTTTATAAAACAAACTTAATTACTATTTTTTTTTAATGATTGAAAATGCTCGTTTTTTTACGCCTCTGACTGCATCTCACTCCTTAAAAAGTATTAAAACCGGATATTAAAAAAAAAAATATATATATATATCCGGCAAAAATAAAAAATTAAGTTATGAACCATCCCTTAATTTTTTTCTCTCACCCCCACATTTAAAAGTATTAAAAATATTATTTGGTAATATTTTTGCAAAAAGTATTCATAAATAATAGCATTAAATTTATGCGTTTATGCATTAAATTGAATGAAATGGGTAACACTTTGAATGGCCGATAACTATATAGTTTACGTATTTTTGCATTTTTGCCCGACAGCAAGCCTGACGGGGTAAACCACCGTAGTTTCTCATGGGAGTTTTTTTTCTGTATTTAAGATGTGTATGCTGATTTGAAATATTTCAATAAACTCCAAATTGATGTTTGGGGGGGGGGGGGGGGGGGGAAATTGACAGAAATCAATGGTACGAATGGAAAAACAAAAATCAATGGCGCGAAAAGAAACGATCGACGATTCAGTGAAGCCACTTATTGTTGGCCGAGATGGGATAAAGTTTGTATTAAAAATATTTCCTTCATAAGTCTGCATAACTGTATTTTTACCCTCCGTTATTAATAAAAACCCTATTTTTCATGCCAAAAAATCGTTGAAAACCTATGGAATGTGGTCGGTCACCCTCTTGAGCTTTTCAATCTGGCAAAAATGAAAAAAATCGTCACCGTCAATATTGTCCCTCCTTCAAAGTGTTACCCGTTACGTTCAATCCGATGCGTTCCCCTTAAATGTGGGGTGAGAGAAATAAAAATAAAGTCGTCTTTCGTGCCTTAATATTTGTTGTTTTCAATGTACCTATAGTGGATTTCTGATTCTTTTGAATTAGGAAAATGATCCTTTCTGTTTCATTGAAAGCAGTCGAGCGCTTGCGGATGAAACTGTCAAGTCAGCCCTTGTCATGATTCACTCTACCGGGTGGTTTCGGCCCGTAAAATCGTTTTTCCACCGATTGAAAAATCTGTTTTCTACAAGTTTCGATGCCCTACGATATACACGAGTTGCAGCGAATTCGTACGCAAAAGCCAAAGTGATGTTCCTTGTTAGCAAAATGCATAGAACGCGCGCGCTTTATGTCTTCCGCGTTTCAAACATGCTTTCAGCAGCCTTTTTTTTCAAGCTCTGAGAAATCGATTATACACCAAGGTAGAATAAATGTATATTCTAACATTTTATGTCATTGCATTACCAAACACAGATTTACATATTTCATATCATAATATGCTATATATATTGTTGGAATGTTTGTATATATATATATATATACATATCTAGACATAATATTATGTTATCTTTGTTACGTTATCACGTAGAAAATTGACCAGCGGCGTTGTATACATCATATGAAAATGGAATAGCATTTTGTGTTGGTTGAAGTGGAATTTCGCGAAGGTCAAGGGTCAATTTACGTACGAACTTGGATAAGCTGGTAGAAAAGATGCATGATAAAAAAGAAGATAAAGTGGGGGAGAGAGAGAGGAAGATGGATAGTACTGTCTCTAAAACTGTGTGCGAGGTGCAAAAGCGCACGAGCAAATGCACCGCTGTACATATATGTGTACGCGCGGGGGCGTGTGTCCGTACACATATACAAACACCTGGTCGATCAATACGTCCACGAGAGTCAGGACGAGGAAAACTCGCCTCGGGCTCTCTCGTCTTCTCCCTTTATCACGTCCAAGTACCACCAGGATACGGAGTAATAAGAGGATGGAAAATCGAATTATACGCATTTCCCTCTCCGTTTCTCCTTTCTGCAGTTCGGTAAATGCGGGGGGCTACGAGCTTGACACAGGCCCCGTATACCGCTATCTTTATATCGTTCCGATTTTAATCCATGCATCCAAGTGATAAATATATGCTCTATTACGTTTTGCTCCTGCTCGGAAGTGAACAAGGTTCGAATGAAAAAATCACGTTACACAACTATCGGATATTTTCGATAGATAAATATTGCAACATTTCGGTTCTTCAATTTATTGGAAAATACTTGAGCAACGAAAGTGTTATCAGCGTAAAATATATTTTTACAGCAAACCGCGTAGTTTCGTGCTCGAGCTAGGTAAGATTTTTTTGCGCAATCTTTCTTAATATATTCATGATGAATAAATTTGAGAGAAAATAAAGATAGGAGTGTATACTGGATGTATCAGAGAGTGTACACAATATTGGCAGAGACCTCCTCGCCTCGCTTAATCACTGATTCGAGCACCCGAGACCCTTAAATATTTATGAGTCTGCTCCAGGAGCACGGACGTTAAGAGAGACATACACCGGTGAGGAGGAAAACTCGATATTGCACTTGACGATAAATTGAGAGGAGACTCCGAATTCGTGAATTCGACGAGAAACACCATTTCTCGAATGACGATTTACCGGGTAAAAAACGTTACGGTCAAATCAAGCGATATATAATTAGCCACATTTGTTTCAACTTAAATTTCTCGTTGCATTGAAATATTGTTTAAATCCGATGCCACAGAAAAAAATATATACCCGCTAGCAATGCATTCGGACTCGTAAAATAATTCTGGTAATCAATAGATCAACGACACTGACTGAATTCACAAACCGAGAATAATAAATAAATGCCGAATAATCAATAAGTCACTATAATTAATGAATCTACGACACTTACAACAATTAACAAATGAACAATAATTAATACATCAACAGTATTTGATAAATTAATGACACTGTGATTGAAAAAACGTTGGAATATTTTGCCTCGAAACGATACAAATAATTGCTTAAACACTTTGTGCTCAGTCTCGATTCCCAATTTGAATACAGAGCGAGTGCACGCGCGGCTCCCTTCGATTTACTCGAGGCTCAATTCCAGCTCGTTTTTCAAATCATTGCTCTCGTCTCATTAAACTACATAGCCTGACTCGGTTATTCACTTCGTTAAAGTTTCCAGGCGCGCTCTTTCGTCCTGAGAATTTCGACAAAAGGGGAAATTAAATATTTAATAAGGGTGCAGCTGGGGCATCGAAGACATGGAGATGAACATCGGCATGGACATGACATGAAGAGCGGAAAGAGAGGGGGGGGGGGACGTATTAAGATTTTTAATATGAAATCAGTGCGGATGCATCCAGCGAGAACAAAGGAGACTGGATTATGGATATTAAGGCCTGTCAAATATTTTGCTCCTTTTACAACTCTGCGTCGAGAATGCTTGCGTTTTAAGCTCGTGCGTTTCCGGTTTTAATCATTTACCGTAAATATTCGTCGTCAACGCTAAAAATAGTGACGTGCGCGGCACAGTAATAATTTAAGTGAATTTGTAGATATAACTTATTAGGTAAAGGCGTATTGGGCATCACGCATCTTTATGACGGTCACGATTTAATTTCAATAATAATAAATAATTAGTAAAGTCATTGAACTTCGAGAATAATTGGTCGCCTTTTATATTTAACAAATGTACAAATAGTAGTAACGGTCGATTGTTTTTGTTTACATATTTTCAGTTAGATTAATCATATTGATTAGTAATAATACTTTGAGGATTATGTATTTATTAAAATATAAAATTATAAAATGGGTAAATTATACAAAACTTTTATCATATATATATTTATATATATATATTATATATATCTATATATATTTTGAGACACCCACAATATTATATTGATAGTTTTCCTGCCTTTAACAATGATGATAATAACTATTATCATAGTTATTATATTATATTATGTTAGAGTCCCAATTATTATCATATCATACTATCTATAATTTTTACCGTCACTATTATTTGCGGTTTCATATATAATTTGAATAATTTCAAGATTAAGTTACGAAATTGCAAGCGCTATAAATGATTAAAAAACGAAAAGTATATATATGTATATTTTTTTTCAGGACACCCGCACATTCACATACGTATAATTGTACTCTCTCTACCAGACCGATGATCGGAGATGTGGAAATGATGAACTGCCAAAAGGCCAAAAAGAGAAACTGATTTCCTTGGAATGTTTCAAGAGAATCGTAAAGCGATTCTCTTGCCCATACCCTAACGACAGCCAAAGTGATAGTATTGTTGAAGAGCTGCGAGTGTTTACTCCTCCCAAAGCCTTACCTTCGATATTGCTACATTTATTCGTCCGCAGTCTCTACTTCAGCCGGGCCTTTTTCTTTTATTCAGGAAGCTCCCAGGGCGATAAAAAGTCAAGCAACGCCGGATAATGTACGAAGAGGAGGATAAAAAGCGCGGGAGGTGTCGAGTCCCGCGAGCTTACGTGCACGCACGGTATACGACGAGTTTCGTGTGCGTTACGGGACACCCTAAAATACGAAACAAACGCTGGCACGTCTGAAGTTTGCCCGCTGGCGTGCTCAAGATCCTTGACACGTTTTAAGAGGCCTCCGGGGAATCGCCACGCGTTTTTTTTTTTTCTCCTCACACTCAACCTCCCGTCTGTGTCTTCGTCCCGACGATAAGAAGCGAGATAAGAAGACAGAGCCGAAGAAAGGGTTCGGAGATTTCGAGGGACGGAACTCGTAATGTTCGCCCGACCAAGCTTTCCCGGTGGGTCATCGCTCTTTTTTTGCTTCTTTCAAATCGGTATTTTGCCTCGTAATAGCGAGCAGCAGGGGCGTCGAATGGCAGAAAGGCTACGAAATCAGGGGCGAAATAATCTCACGCGTTGAGTTAATTTTTTAGAGCGATGACGGCTTGCTCGTTTCCCCCCTTTTTTTCGGAGCACGTTTCTCGAGCCGGAAACCTTAGGAATCTCATTTTCCGCGAGGTAATTCGACAAATATACAAGCGAGAACAAATCTACCCTTTTTCTTAATTAAACATTGGGGAGGACATTTTGATACGTGGTCGTAAATGATGAAACATTCAGGCAGTACATTTCAATATATTCATAAGGCTGGAGAATATTTATTCTTTTTACTGACTTTGGTTTCCCAAAAGGAAGAAGACAAATGTTTTTCCAAATAAACCCAAACCCTAGTCATGGAGATTTCGATTTTTCTGGACCCTCCTCGCTCGTACTTTTCTTCCACTCGAGGTTACGCGTCCCCGCCAACTTTGGATATTACTTTTTATGACAAGTACGCTATCGCCCTTTGGCACGGCTGACACGGCGGACTTGTTTTTTTTTATTTGGCACTTTTGGTTGAAAACTTGGTGCGCAATTTCCGGAACGATAATTTCAAAACGTTCGTGTGTGACGGGATTTCTTACCTTTTGGCAGGAAACCAGCGTGGATCAGTCTCGCCTCCATTAGCAAAGAAGGCAGAAGGAAACACATGGCGGTGCACAGGTGTACAAATGCCGCTGTCGGTCCACCGTGTCTCCACAGATTACTCGCCAAACCTGAGAAAACATTGCGACCACATACATATATACACGTATAAACTCACACAATCTTAAATACATATACTTGTATACGAACTTGGACACGTAAGAATATGGGTGATCCTGAATTTCGATTAATCTATAAAACTTTCTCTTGGCCCTGAGTAGTGCTGCGTCGTTCAGGTTTCTTCGTGGACCAAATTGCGCGAGTGGCGGGGGGTGGGGGAGGGCCTCGGACGAATGTACTAATTTCACGGACGGCTCGCTTCTCGCGTGCGCGTTATTTCGTGAGATTAATTAAAGTCTCTCGGGAAAACTTAAGGACACATAGATGCGCGTAATCACTTTTTTTACCAAAGAAAAATAAACTATAGTGTTACGTTCCTTGTGGGTAGATAAATGAAAAATAAGAAATACCTAAAATCGAAAAAATACGATAATAATAGTTGTAAAAATATAACGTTCGCATGAAAATCAAAGGATATTTTTATAAATAACTAAATACGATACGAGGAGAAGGGTTTTTTTTAAATTCCTTAGCTTCTCTATTCCTTACACCACAATAATTTGTAATATTTCTCTCACCGTCCCCTGCCCCTTCGATATCCTTTATCCAATTAGGTTAAACATTTGATTCCGAGCTAAAGTGGAATGTGAAACGTATATTTTTTTTTTTCATACGCGCACAGAGTAGACTGAAGTTGGAAAAAATTATGAGTGAAGGAGAAATGGCGATTGTACCATTGGCTGAGTTGTTGGTGAGCAAGGAGGACGATGGGTCTCGGGTACACGTGCTCAAATGGCGTCCCAGCTTGACACCGTCGTTTGCCAAATTGCCGAGTTTGAGAAAGGCCGCTGCCAGAAGTACCGGAAGCAATAGTACCCCGGTACCGGCGAGAACTATGCAGGCGTGTAGCTCCAACTTTGGCGGCTGCGAATCCGCTGGCCACGGCAACGAGAGATAAGCTGTGCAACCACGAGGCGCATTAACAAACGAACAACATTATCTGCACATTTTTTGGTCTATGCCGGTGTACTCGGATAACGTTAACGGCGCTACTTCTTCTTAACGAAAAAAGTAACAAAAATAATATTCCAAAAATGACGAAAAATAAGTGATTCGATGAATTGAGAACGTTTTTTTTTATCAGTCGTCGCACTTTGCTTCAATTATTGAAAAGTCACTGCAGGAAAATAATACTGGACGAAAGTCCCGAAGGAAAAGGACAAAAAAATATTCCAACAATTTTTGTACAAGTCCGCGAGGAGGAAGGTAAAAAATTTGACCATACCGACAAACCGTCTCGCGCAACGTGTCGCCACGTACGCCTGAAGTGAAACGGCTATGATACCGTACCAGACGGACCATAGACCGTTGACGTGTCCGCGATGACAGGATTCCTGTTTTCTCACGATTCTGCTTGATTTTCGCGATTTAGACGTTACGGCGGGTATGCTTGTGACACCGCTGGCATTGACGCTCGAAACCACCGGGAGTGGCTTCAGTGGCTTTTTGCACTTGGCCTGATTGACCTCGTTGTTGTTCTCGTAACCCATTAAGCTTCCGGTCATCGACATCGTGGCCTTCGTCGAACAAATTTATTCCTTTTACTTATAGGTCAAAAATTATAAGAACGAAGCCTCAGGTTTTCCGAAAATCTTTAGGATTTTGAAAACGATCAACAGCGGAAAGAAAAAACAAGAAGAAGACTCGCCTTCTTGTGCGATGGCCAGGTTCGTCAACGGCTTCCTACAGTCCCGAAGCGAGCTCGTCTTGTGTGCATGCGTCGCGGTAATGTGACATCGTCTCCTCTTCGGCCTTTACCCCCATAAACCTGAAAATGAATCAGACAAAAATCAACTAAACAACTGGTTGTTTTCCAATATTTTTTCGTACAGCAAGATATGAAAAATCTTTCCTGCGCATATTTCTCAATAATCTCTTCCTTTCGCAAAGTATAGGTCTTCTACAGCTTGGAATCTTTTCTCGCTTCGAGCGTAAAATCATCCCTTGGCAAAAAAATTTAATTCTCAATGTCTTTAATGCATCTTTGCTGCCTGCTGATTGCGGATCGTTTTTCGGTCTACCGATCCCCCAGAATCCGTGTGCTCTTCGATCACGCACCGAGAGAGAGAGAGAGAGAGGGAGAGAGAGAGAGAGAGGAGAGGGGGGGGGGGGGAGAAGCCGCGGCTGAAAGTTGCAGGAAGGAAGTTGGTCGCATTGTTCGTGGTGGGTGTCAGCCCATGAGTACTCTTTCATTCGTCATGTACACCCACACACACACAGACACCTATGTATGTATATACGTAACGGGTGGTTATCACGAATGACGCGCAGACACATGCGAAACCGCACAGCTCACCGAGCTTCTTATATATGCCGAGAAAACGTTCCGCAATGTCGTCTCTCATAGCTATACGCGGTGTCTGTAACTACTGCGAGCAGCGACAGCAACGACCCCTCGTCTCCTTTCGACTCGGCTGTCGATATATCTATATACACGTGTTTGGAAAACAAGCGTCCTGCTGTCGTAGACACGAGCACCCGCGATTCTCGCATTCGACAATAGCGTTTTCACACTCGTTAACTCCCTCGAGGAGTTTTGGGTCCTTGCGGTATTTGGCCCGGGCACAAAGGAGATATAGGGGTGTCGAAGTGGTCTGACGTGATAATTCCAGTATTCCCTGCCTCTGCCTCTCTCTCTCTAAAAAAATCTAAGCTCTGTTACAAGGACTGTGTGCCGGGGGATATTTAATATCCTGGAGCACTAAAAAAAATCAATTCATATATTTGAATAGTCGCCCCACGATTCGATAGAATTAGCAACTCTACAGAGCCAAAAGGGATGGAGACAATTTTTTGAGAGTTTCATCAGCTTCTCCGATCCTTAATCCCCCTGTTGATTCTCCGCTTTACACGGCGGACGTCAACTTTTACGCATTTCACGTATCGTTTTAATGTCACTTTGACATGTTCTTCGGACAATCATTCTTCAATGCACCCGCAAAATGTCGTGATTTACAATCAAAATAATTCCAGTTTTCTATCAGTGTCCTCTGGATTAATCGACAAAAATGGCAGGCACGAGACAGACCGCGGCTACGATCTTTAAGGATGTTGAGTCCCTATGAAACATGTTAATGCTAATTGTTCAATAAATAGCTTCTTAATCGTCATTAAATTTTTACACGACCTCCTGAATACTTCATGTAAAAACATACCAAATTTTCAGAGTTCTATCATCATTACTTCAACCTCCTTAAGGGTTGAAATAAAAAAAGATAAGACCATAATGAAAATTTTGTATGTTTTTGTATGAAGTATTTAAGAGGTCGTGTTAAAATTTCACGACGATTAGGAAGCTCGTTATTAAAAAATTAACATTTTGTTAAGTACAATTTTGAAAATAAATTTAAAAAAGTTTATCAATAAACTTCGTTTTGTTTCCGTTGCTTTCAGTATATTGTAGATATTATAAAATTGAGAGGTAAAAAAAAAACTTATTGCAAGGTTATACATCAATTTCCATAAAACAACATTTAATTTGTGAATGTTAATTGTTCAATAACGAGCTTCCTAATTGTCGTGAAATTTTTACACGACCTCTGAAATACTTCATACAAAAACATACCAAATTTTCAGAATTTTATCATCATTTGCGATTTGGGACTCAACATCCTTAAATGGCAGCATAGCATCGCACGGGCGTTTTTAAATCGTTAATTCAATTTTTGTCGAGCAGCCGTCCATTCCGGCTAAAGGCAATTTAATTCGTAACCGATCGATATCCAATGAGGCAATGTACGTTTAAATGCAGTATTGGAGAGGAATGATAGCGGCAGGGCTCTCGGTATAAGGGGGCGAATCGAGTAAATTTACATTTCCAGGATTGCCGGGAGGCAGCGCGGTTACGAAAGGATATTATTCTATCCGATAACTAGGATATACGCCGAGTCAATTTCCACTGCGGACTTTTTCTCCTTTAGTAAGTATTTTTTCACGATTTTCTGCTCGACCGCGAATACTTCTTTTTTTTACATGAATTTTAGACACGGTCCTCTCGCGGACTATCTTCAGTCGCGAGTTCCTCAGATCAATAGCTATCTTCAAATATTAAAGATTCGCAAACAAAAAAGGTTCTCGAAAACGCGAAAAGTTCGATTTTTTTTACCCAAATAAACGTTTGTCGAAGATATTCGCAATCAAAAAAAAATATGGACCTTTATCGGACACATTTCCAGCTGGATAGAATCACTCGGTTCTTAAAGACTCACTGACGAAAGGCACAGTTCTCCCTTAAGGCAGCGAGAAAGAAGCCCCGATTCTAGTACATCGTCTCGCTGTACTGTCGATCCGATACGCAGCGCGGGCTTCACAATATACTCTGTATGGATCGCTCGACACTGTCGAGCGATTGTTTCGCTCGCTCGTTCGTCCAATGTTACGTAAATTCGTCGTATACCACTTAGGTGGGTCTGAGCGCATCTGACGTTTGCCGAATACCCTGCAGAATCCACTAAGCGACGAGCAATTTAAATTCCGTCTCGTCGACTTGCATATATATATATATATATATATATATATATATATATATATATAACGCGTTTGTATTTGAGAAGGAGAGAGAGATAGAGTTGACATTCGGATACAGCGGAAAGCCAGAAAGGACTCGCGAATAAAACATGACGCCGGTAGACGAAGGTGCGCAAATATATATATATAAGCCAGAGGGTTCGTCGTCCGTGGGAAATCGAATAATTCTACGTGGCGAGACCGGGACGGAAAGAGAAGGCGGAAATAAGATGATATCGCGACTTGGAGAAACGTCGGAAAGGGAAGATTTACTGAAACCTTTCGATAAATCTTGACGACTCACGACAATACCCATTTACTCTCTAGTTATGTAGGCTTGCGTAAACTAAGAGAAAACATACGTACTTCATTGCCGAGATGCAATTGCAGCGTCATATACGCGGGAATAAAATATAGCTCCAATGAACGTGATTGACACACGCACACACGTTGGCACAATGACCAACGTGGACGTAATTTTTATCAGTTTTTTTTTTTTTCCGAAATGCGACGAGTGTCTAGTATCCTCGATTTGTTTGGGTTATATTTATTCTCAGATTAAAACATTATTTGCTCATCAATTTCGAAACATGATTTTCATTTCGACCACAGTATCCCGTGTGATGAGGAGATGTACATTTTTTTGTTTGGAAATAGAGAAACAAGATCCTTTCTCGAATAATTCGTCGTCGAGGCTGAACATTTCCAGCGATTTGACCGCTTTTGTTGGAGAAAACTTTTGCCGCGTTTCTTCGCGCCAGCTTGTGCTATTCCTCTTGTTGTGGCTCAATTGGAAAATGATCACGTGACGGAGTGAATTTCACAGGAGGAATCTGCGCCTGGAATTGCCGCGTGCATAGTAAACTTTGGCGAGTAAAATTCCTTGGAATAATAAACGTTCCGGGAGGAGCTGATGTAGCTGTTTTCCCTCTCACTCTCTTACCTTTTTCGCGTATTCTCGCTCATGTCAATCATGTCGCGATTATCTCGCCGAAGAGAACCCCGAGGCAAAGTTATTTCCCGCAGCTTGGACCTCGCGAGTCTATCTAATTTTTTTTTCCAATTTGTTATATCGGTAACCAACGCAGCTCTTCCAATGCGGCTGTCTGGAGGAAAAAAAAACTCTTCGGCGTTGCACGAACTCGTGCTCCTTATCCTGCTTTACTTCTTCTTTGTACCGAAGCTTCCCATCTTATTCGACCAAATAGTTCAGTAACGTTGAACTCGAGATCCGAAAAAATGCGTGGCCTAGAATTTTTCGAAGAGCCTCAAGAACTCCGAACACTATTTTCCCATTAAATGAATTCACGATATTTTCTCTTCCTAGCCCTATGTTTTATTAATTTGTAATTTTCGCATGGGTGACGTGAAAAAAAAATGTATTTCATTTTTGTGTGAGAACATTCGAGAAAAGTTGCCAGCCCGCCTAACATTTACTCAACCTTATCCATAACATTTGGATGTCCAAGGGAAACGCGAGGATTGTTCCGGCAGAAAAAAAGTTGAAGATTTATGCGAGGCATAAGTTTGCGTCTCCAGGACAGCAGCACGTGTGTCCCGACGCGATGTTATCCATGCGCCTCCGTTCGAGGATTGCGAAACGTGGACCTAGGTAGATAGAGAGAGAGCGAGAGAGAGAGAGAGAGAGAGACAAAGTTCCTTGTAACTATGGTTACGTGATTCGATGCCCCTTTTTCGAATGTTCTGCTCGGAGAACAGTCGCGGAGAAAAAAAAAGGAACGAGCAAGACGAAACAAGGTGGTCGACGAGCATCGCGCAGCTCCGAGAGCAGTTTCACGTCCATCTCGAGGGGGAGCCTTGCACCCTCCTCTCGTTGTGACCCCTCTCAGCGAAACAGTCAGTTTTCTCTCTCAAAGGTACTCCCCGCCGAGCTCACGGATCGATTTTCTTGAGATACGAGCCCGCCCCCGCGGTAATTCTCCGTATCACCGGAAAGTCCGGTCAGCATCGGGAAACACACGTTGCAATCGTACCGAACGTGATTGTATTCCGTCACGCTTCCTTTCCCTCGCACGACTCTCGTTCCTCGGGCTCTCATCCCACTGTATCAATATTTTTTATCTCGATAGAAAACAGTCCTTTCGTTTGATGCCACACGTGCAGTATCAGTTTTACTTTTGGATTATTCAACGGAACAAAAATCTCGCCATTTATTGGGCACCCTTGATCCTCTGCCCATCCTTGAAAATTTACCGGCAAAATTCACTCAACTGATATTTAGAAGAAAAAAAAGAAATTTGTACGTTCGAACACGTAGCTGATAAAAATCCTCATCGATTTTACTCGAAAACTTGCGTTTATACGAAAGAGTGAATTTTCGTCGAACACAAATGGAAAATGTCATCGTAAGGGCAAAGGCAAACAAACTCGTGCCGCGCGTCGGAGAGTGGGGAAATTCGCGGATTAAAAGTTTGATGAGAGTTGCGTGTGGGCTTCTGCATCTGATCGCCTTCGATGCTTCTCTCGGGCTCTCGTCCTCTCCCATTCAACATTGTGAATAACGGGCGGCGGGTTAAAAGGGATACCGAGACCTACGAGGAGCAGCAGCTGTGCGGAGTGTATGAGTGTGTATCTTCGGGGTGTATGTACCGCATGCGCATCGATTCAACATTCACGATCGCGAAGAGCACTTTGCTCAGGCTTCGTAGTATTAAGTTTCACGGGTGAGGAGGAGCTGCGCTCGAATTGAGGGATGCTCGGCACAAAAATATAGTGAAACATCACTGGGCGACCAATTTTCTCTCCTTAAACCCGGAGCTCCTTTCGGGGCGCGCACTCAAAGAGGGTGAATAATAAATGGATGTTGCGATGTGTACGCGCGTACACATATATATGTTTATTCAAGTACCTACTATATTCACATGTGCGCGCACCCACCCACATACCCACATACACACATACACACAATGTTTTATTTTTGTTATTATTATTACTATTATTATTAATACAAGAACTTTCCATGAGAATGGAAATTATAACTAAATAATCATTTTCATTATCATGAAATTATTTAAATGATTAAATCAATGATTATTACATTTTTTTGGAAAATATTTTTATTCGTATGTGTGTGTGTGCGTGTATGAAGATGTGTGTCCGTATGGATATAATGTTTGTTTCTGCGGGCCATTTCGAGAGTGGACGCATGAACCAAGAACAACAAGGATAATTTTACGGCAAGCAACCCTCCATTGTCATTTTCAATGTATTTAATGGCGACTTTCTCGGACGAAACGAAAAGATTTTCAAAAACCCAAAGAAAAAGATCAAAAATCTTCTATGTGGGCTAAGCGTGACCGACTATTATGGTACCATAAATGCATGGCAAGACTATAGCGAAGAAGAAGAAGCGTAATTATATAGGTGGAGTTTTTCAAAAAACCTTTTTATCAGTTTTTTCACTATAAAGTCAAAGGGTGTCCCGTTTCTCGAGGAGAGGAACGCGCGAGGGTGAAAAAAGGGGAGGGAAAGATACGACTGAGAGAAAAATATCTGTATAGCAGCAATGCTTTTTTTGTTACAAAGCTGCAAAGCTTCATCGTGTGAGGTAACTGTCTTTCAGGCTCTCTTGGCTATTCTCTCACACCCTTTCTTGCGTTTTCTTTGATGCATTCTATTTCTTGCCTACTTTCGGAGTTTCGGGTTTTTTGACATGGCGGGGTAAAACGGTTGCCTCTTTTCTTTTCTTCCGTCATGGCTTTTACGAAATGTTCTCTTTCCTTTCTCTCTCTCTCTCTCTCTCTCTCTCTCTCTCTCTCACTCCCTTTCGCTTAAAAGCAGTTCGATCTGCATTAACGAGCAAAATTTTAAAGATCCACAACATTTTGTTCTAAGTGACATGAAGAGGTTACAAAAACGCGAAAAGAATCAAATTCTTTTGCATAGACAAGACATATAGGTGTGAAAGTTCAATCTATCTTAACTTTCGATAGAAATAAAGGAATCTTGAAATTCTCATACCACAATTTTGCGAAAATTCATCCGTAAATTTGAGACGAGAGAAAGCAGTTCTATTGGTACATGCTTCTTTCTTCCAGCGGTAAACGAAGAAAGAGTGAAAAGAAGGCATTGGCAAGGGCGTCGCCAAGAGGGTGCAGGGGGGGGGGGGGAGGTGCCCCCCCCTAAATATTTGAAAGCATGTATATGAGGGTCTAAAATGTCTAAAATTCGTATTTCCCCCACCCTCCGTTCCCTATCTTGCTCCCCCCCCCCTGGCCCATTAGTTGGCGACGTTCTTGGGCATTGGCATATGCCGTCATCTCCAAATGACATCGAGGAACATTGGAAATAACTGCACACTCTTGCGCGCCAAGATAATACGGGGCGACTACTCGTACATAGTAATTCGTACTCGTACATAGTAATAAGCCTTCGTATGTATATTCGAAGGCGTAAAAGCGGCGAACGCTACTCCCCTTCCCTCCTTTCCACCCTTGAGGCTATCGATTCGATAGAGAGCACCACGAAGTAGCTCTCGTATAGCCTCTCCGTCTGCCCATTCAGCCCCGGGACGCGTAGTTAATGGCACACGGTGGATCGTGATGCCGCGCGTCCGGGAACCGGAAGATGCACGCCCAGGGTGCTGAAACGAAGAGAATGAGGGAGCTTTGCGGTGCATCGCGGTTGCATATACCCTTTGCGTGCGGATGCTGAGGGTGCAACTCAAGCTGAACACCCACCTGACCTATTATGCGGGGCGTTTTGGACCACATTAACCGCGACCGATTTATCGTTCTCTCTTATTATCAAAGTGTCCATTTATCTCGAATTCCTCGGGGTTGGATCCACCAAGAAGAGAAACATTTATCGTTTTGTTTAGTCGTTTAGTTTTGTTTAGTCGTCGGGTTTAGTCGTCGAGGTGCAATGAAGCCAAAATTGGTACTGCTGAATATTTATTACATTTACTTTGTATTCAAAACTATATTTATGAATATTCATTTCCATTGTTTCGTATTAATTATCCATGATTTATTATTCTTATATATTATTCTGAAATATAATTTATTGTAAGTTCACAATTTTGTCTGTTTGTTGGTACTATTATCATTATCATTATCATTATCATTATCATTATCATTATCATTATCATTATCATTATCATTATCATTATCATTATCATTATCGTCATTATTATTATTATTATTATTATTATTATTATTATTATTGTTGTTGTTGTTGTTGTTGTTGTTGTTGTTGTTGTTGTTGTTGTTGTTGTTGTTGTTGTTGTTGTTATTGTTATTATTATCATTATTATTGAGAAATGTCATTTTGCAGGGTAATTATTTATAATTTGATTGCGTTGAAGAAAATCATTTCCATTGTTCGTAAAGGTCACTGGGATAAATATGGTTTTTCCGCATGTCAGTAGGCTCGTGCAAAAAAAGAATTGATGAGAATAAGACTCATGAGTTTGGCAATTCGATCCGAGGTGCCGCATGCGTTCGACATACATATATGCTCGTTAATTCTCTTTTGCTCTTCCCGTACTCTGTTCCATTCTATGGTGCGCACGCTCGGGCACACAAATGTACGAGGACTGTTTGTGCGGTTATGATGGTCTAGTATCGGGTCTATACGAGGTCAATCGACCCTCGACCCAGGAATTCTACGGTGCAGTGCCACCTACAGTATAGATTGATGTTGAAATGATAATTATTAGAAAAAATTATTCTTCGAGATACTTTATTCTAATACAATTTTGATAACTCATATTTATTTATTATCAGACAACATGTACTCTACATTTATTCATTTATTTCGGATCAGTTATATACGAACGCACGCACGCGCACCCGAACACACATATTACGCGAATAATTATGTTAATGACGTTCCTTAAAGTGTCCTACAGCAGGAATATCGATTGAGCCCGCACCATTTCGCTAACATTAATGTACAAATAATTGGCCCGAGTCAATCCCTGATCGATGATTCCTGGAACGCCTGCATTAGCAAGGTGCACCAGGCACTGTGCACCTGCTCCTACTTGGGTCTCAAATGATCATCTTTTAAATAAATTACATCGAAATCTTTTGCGCCTTAAAAATTACTACAATTTTGCCTAATAGTGTCACAGGAGGTGGATACTTTTTCAAATTTGTAGAAATGTACACGAAGGACTGGAGACAAGACATGAACATTTTCGTGATCGAAATTGATCTCGAGTTTAATAAACGGTCATCACTAATTTTCTGCACATTCACGCGACGAATCGTAGTAGCATTGATATTGAATTATTCGTTCATGCGCTGGCTTTTAACGCGCACCAGAACAGTACATGCGAGAGGGCGACTATTGTTATGTTGAATAACAGAAAAGGTATATATGAGCGGTAGGTCGGAAGTCAGCAGTCAAATTAGCGACTAACGAGGATGATTCTATCTGGAAAACCACTTAGCCCGTCCATTCGGAGCACCCGTGGCCTCGCGCACCCGTCACTCATTGTTTCCCTTGCGAAGCAGCTCATTCCTAGTTACGCGCTCGAGTGTTATATGCACGGGGTACATTGCGCACACGGCCGACAGACGGAAGGAAATAGGCACGAAGGATCGATGCCCTTTCGTCCCAAAGCTCACGCCGATGGTGGGATTCCATTGTCAGAGATGACACAAGAATGAGCGCCAATCAAATAACTATTTCTCCTTTTTAAAAGTAGAGAAAAAATCAAATGCTAATTATTATTTTCGATTGTACAAAATATTTCGTCGATAAATTATTACCGTCAATTTTCATTTTTATCAATTGTTGTCATTGTCAACGAAAAACTTGGAGTTTTCTTTTTGAATCGTGCGAAATTAACAACAGGATCCGATTGAGGAAAATTCTATAGAAGCCAAACGAGCCTAAACAAATAAAACGTAATTTTTTTCCACAGAATATTTCGTCGATAAACCATTACTATCAATCATAATTTTTATTAATTGTTGTCAATGTCAAATCATAACTCGAAGTTCTTTTTTCTAAGCTCCTTTCAAATTAATATCTGATGAAATAAAATTAAATAGAAGTCCGACGAGACCAAAAAAATGTGACGGATTTGTTTTTTACATGACACTTTTTGTCCACAAATTATATTCTTACTTCACTGTTGTCAGGGTCAACTAATATCTTGAACTTCTCTCTTTGTAAACTAGTTTAAAATCAAGATCCGACCGAATGAAATCAAATGAGAAACAAACAAATCCGAACTAATTCAGCGTCATTGTTTTCCCCATAAAATATTCCGTTAATGAATAATCGGTGTCATAATCGTCATCAATTATCTTTATCGTTATCAATAAAAAAACTTGGAGCTTTTTTGCAAGCTCCCTTGAAATTACAATGAGCTGCGATCGCGCGTAATTATTCATTCCAGCATCGAATTCGTTCGCAGTATTGATACTCTGGTGGGTTTTTTTTTTACTTGAAGCTTTGCTCCGTCCAAGTGGACGCGACTGATTATACACAATTGGAGATTCGAATCGAGACGGAGCGGATACTTTGATCGGGTTTGGAATGCCGTTGAGGTCAGCCATCCCATGGCAATACCATAGGGTCATCCGTTAATTAGTTATCTGCCCCCGCCTCGCTTTTACTCTCGCTCGCTTGCTTTGTGTCCGGTACCTGGACAGATTTCGTACTCCGAGCATCGAAATAATCTCATTCGCCATTGCATCAGTAGGGCATTGTAATTGTAGCAACAAGAGGCTAGCCCTCAAGATAGCCTGTGGGCAACCGTTTGGATGGTACGTTGGTGCAGATGGCGCACGACCCTTATCTTCTCTGTACACCCCATATGCCTACACCTACGTATATACACATACATACGATGCTTGTATTGTGTTCTTGGATTGTACGGAGATTCTCGGTCACTGCTTAGTAACGATTGGAATGTAATTAACGTAGGCTAGAGAACGTAGGGAATTAGCCGAGGAAACCGAATAAGACAGAGGGAGAGAGAGAGAGAGATTTGATTAGATTAGATTCGGTTCGTTTGTGGTCTGAGACAAAAACGTCCTCTAGCACATCATCTTCGTGCTTCGTGTACAATACGAATAAAAAAGATAGAAGAAAGTAAAGAGGCTCGATGCAAGAACGAAATGAAAATACTTCGTATAAAAAAAATGACGATAAAATAAAAAATGCAAATAAAATAAAAAACGCAGATGAAAAGCGCGAATAAAAAAAACCGCAAATATACACCGATAGCGAATAAGGAAACTACAGAGTCGAAAATTGCAGAGGAAAACAAAAACGAGCGATGGTGCATACTGACATCATCCGTGAATTATTGTTTGGCGAAAAACAAATACTCAACATCATCGACGTTTGCACTGCTGTTGTTCAAGAATTTCGAATGAGTTATCATAAATTGGCATTACAAATTATTATGAATTGAATACCTAATTATTAGTCGAAATCCTGTCCAGCACGAAGCCAAGGAATCTTTACGTTCATTGGACGTGAAAAAAAAATTATCTAGCCAGTCACATCTACATTGGAATCTCCAACTGATAGGGACTCGATTAACGACAGTTCCGGCAGCTATCAGTTGAAGTTTGATCAGTCGCGCGTCCTCAGTTAATTTACCTGCCGTCTGAATGAAACTGATTCAAACTCGGTGCCACGGAGTAACGCGTTTCATTGATCGTCCAAGGAAGCACTGGTGATGCTTCGACAGTTCATTTGGGCAACAACCACGCTTCCGGCGAAAAAGTTTACTTCGACCGCGATCGATTCCATGGAAAACCACGGCTCCAAAATGACCCACCGAAAAGGATTAATTGAAAAATATTGATCCGAAAAGTACAACGTATACTAGCAACAAAAATGAATATCCCCAGACAAATCCTCACTAAATAAACCTATATGGAGGGGAAAAATATATCCATGGTTTGTCCGGGTTTGTTTCGCTTTGCAATAAGGAACAAAGATAAACATTCTTACCGGAAATGTCACTACATAAACGTTTATGCAGTGCAATAATAATGGCATAATTGTTTGTTCGGGTTTGTTTGGGTTCGTAATCAGTAACAAAGAATAATATTTCGACCCGAAATCTCGCTAGATAAACGTTTACAGTGGTTCCGATGGTTTTAATTGAGGCCTTTTTTCATAAACAGTTGTCTCTTTCTCTCTCTCTCTCTCTCCCTCCCCCCTCCCTCTCTCACTCACTCACTCTCTGCTACGTTAGCGGTGGCTTTTGCGGTTGGACGCACGCACGCGTTCCTGTCATCGCACGTGGACAGCTCACGTCCGGTTTTGCTTTCGTTCGCTGGATCTTGTCCTGACAATATACACACACACATGTATCCATACATATGCGTATGGGTGTCTGTATATGTAATGTATACGATTACGCATACATGGGTGGGCACACACCGATGTATGCGCGTACGAGAACACATGTACATTTCGCTGGACGCCTATACGACACGCGAGTGTATATTTATAGGTGGATATATACCAATTGCAGAAATAGATATGCATATTACCTCCATATAGTCTCGGCTCGGTACGTCGACCCAGATGAGTACGATTCACAATGCCTTCACAAATATACGAAACCTCTCACGCGGGCTATTCAATAAATACGTATTTATTAAACAAACATAAAAATTGAATTTGAATTACTCGTATTTTGATTCACAACCAGAAAATTTACCGTATTTTCTAACGTACAATACACATTTATTCGTATCGTTAATAATCTTTAATGGTGAAGAATTATAAAAAGTATTTTGTATTACCACCATATCGGTCTATACGAGGGGATATTCCTCTTGCGAGGTTATCACAAGATGTAAAGATCCCACTTTTTTCGAAATGCGCTTATAGCCGACCACAAGCGGCAATGCGGAAAATTCGCGTTGCGTCAATACGTTTCGCGGATTCGATTGTATACTAACTCGGAGTGCCTTGCGGGAGAAGCCTCGGGCCCTGCGCTGTACTCCAGCCACGGAGCATACGTTTATGAATTTCTAGTTCATTTTTATTTGAATATATACAAAGACCCATATAGTCGCTACGGCAACATAATTTTCTCACTAAATAATACCAAATACATTATTGGAAGCACATCATTTTTCGATTACTCAATATTGTTAAATAGATCTTCATTCGAATAAATAAATATATTTGCAATAAATCTCTGGAATAGTAGAATCGATGAAAAAAAACACTGATTTTAGGAAAAATTTAGTTAATTCGAATAAATCTTTTGTATCAGTGTGCGCTTCGAAGAAAATACATATACAGCATCCGCGCGACGCTTTTTCTCGGTCTGCCGGCCGATCCGTTAAGCCGTTGAACTTGCGCTATTTCCGTAACTCGCACCCTCTCTCGTAATATACACTATATCCTCCACCCACTATTTGTCGCACTATTCTCCCTCTGGCGTCTCTCTCTCTCTCTCTGACTTCCGATTCTTTCTTTCCTCCTTTGTTCCCCTCACGTGTATTCTCGCACATCGATTCTCGGGCAACTCGAGAAGCCCTCCATCTTTTTCTTTCTCTCTCTCTCTCTCTCTCTCTCTCTCTCTCTCTCTCTCTCTCTCTCTCTCTTTTTTTTTCTTGCAGCGATTCGGTGATGCGGTCTCTTTTATCGTCTTCGGAACGCGGTAAAATCGGTAACAAATTTTCCGTCTCCGCCCGTCGTTGTGTTTCGGAGAAATTGGCGAGCCGCGAAAATTCGAGGCGCGGGATTTGCCAGTTTAATCTCGGATAAAATCGATGCCAGCTTTTCACGCCTCTACCTTTGCGACCCGATTTATACGATTTCGTTATTGTTTCTTCCGCGACTTTGGTTCCCCCTTTTTGCTGCTTTTTACCATCGCTCTCGCGAGGTGACCAGTTGGATTTGTTTTTTTTTTCTTATGTTTTTGCAGCCAAAGTCGTCGTGTTTTGTTGGGGCACTCGTTAATTCGACGTGTCGCTGGCACTCGGCGTTCCTTTACGACGTCGAAGAAGGCGAGAAGCGTCCTAAGTACAAGGGCTAACCTGAATAAAGTTGGGGCGTTTTCGACCACCGAATCGCGTCGTTCGAGAAACGTGACTTCCCAACTGTGATTTTTCTTTCTAATCTGTTGAGCCGAGATTGAAGAAATAAGCGTGATAACGAAGGTCTGTCGCATTGCGTTTGAGCTTACGCTCAGTGGTAACGGGTTTCGGAGCTTGCAGATGATCACGACCAATTATCCGGACACTTTTCGTGCGTAGCGTTGAGAGAAATCTTCGATCAAACATTAAAAAAACCATTGATCTCATTAATACTCATCATTAATGATATTATTATTAATTCACAAATAACCCCTTCGATAATAGATGATGAATAAAAAAGATTGTATAATCAATAAATAATCAACAAATAAATATTATTTATACAATTGATACACAAATAGCCTCTACATTTTGTCTCAATCCCGTTGTGCGATATAAATTTTACGATACACTTAATACGCAGTGAATCCCAACAAGAACGCCTAATAAATAAAAAAAAAAACGATTGGGTTTTAGGCTCGCCACCGAAAATGATTAGACACGTCTGCCAATGCGTTTCCAAAGAGACGTATCACCCCATGCGCTAATGAACCTCGGCTCGGGACCCCCTACAAAACGTACTTTAGGAACTTCATGCGTCGATTCGACCTAGAATAGCCCGTATACGTGGACATGGTATGCACGTGCAACGATTGTAAGCTGGGTTACAACGAGCAAGCTTTTTGAAAGAAAGGCGGAGAAGCAAGCCGCGCTCGCTACCGTTTCATACCCACGCACTACTATACATATAGCTGAGTGTACTTCGAAATTCAATACCGAGGGGCATAGAGCTTTCTGCAAGCTTTCACGTTTCCGGCTACTCTCGAAGCTTTTCTCAAACTGGGCGACATATAGGTATATGGGTGCGGCTATTATTTATAGCGTGTATAGTAGACATCGGTACCTGTGGAAAAGCTTCCGAGAGGCAGCGCCGATGATTCGCGACGTTTGCGAGCGTCTTTATTCCATATATTTATTATTATTATTATTATTATTATATTGTCTATACATATTTCTTATATATTTGTACTATGTATATATATACGTGTGTGTGTGTGTGTGTGTGTGTGTGTGTGTGTGTGTGTGTGTGCGCGTGTGTGTGTGTGTGTGTGTACATGAACAAACATTGCGGACCGAAGAGCTTTTTTCGCCGGAAATCGATTTTCTATCGGACTGTCTACTCCTCCGTACATGCACAGAGCTCTCACTTGGTATACTCGAGCTGTCACTGTTCCGCCATGTTAAATCGCGACTCACCGCATGAATGGAGCCGCAGACTCCGCGATTGACAAGAGTTTTCTATAAATCGACTCTATATCGAAACGCAAAATTCTCTCCTTCTAATATGATTTTTTCCCTCCTGGTAACCGGTTGCCAGCGAGTAAATCTCATTTCCCTTGAGCTGCTCCCTTGTGTCGCACGTTTTAACACACGCGCCGCTTGGAGTATTATAGCCACGTCGACGGAATTAACGTTGCTTCTGGTTTTAACTTTATTCGTCTGTAACGAGCTTTGATCGTGTTTTATTTATTTGACGATTGCATGCCCGCTATCGGCAGTAGTACATAGCTACGTCTTGGGAGTGCGATCAATAATTCACTCGGCCCTGCCGATGCGTCACGCGTACGTCTCTCTTCCGTTTTCATATCTCTTACCCTCCTCCTGCCCCGCGTCAATTTCATTACCGAACCTACCCAGACTGATTGATTAAGTTTTCGAATCATAGGGACAAGTTCCCGGCAACGATCCAGCATGCTGGATAGAACGATTGGACGGATATACAACAGGAATATCCTCGTGCAAAGGTAATGAGAACGAGAAGGAACCATGAAGCTCGAAAACGTTTTTTTTTTACTCTTTTGATGCCTGGCAAACATTCATCTCATGCCTTTGTTATCAATTGTACAGGATGATCAGCAATTATCAGGGCTTCCTTTGTCAGCGAACAGGATGTGACGTTGCAAGCGGAACGCTTTCTTAAAAAAAAGTCGCGCGACAAAAATTCATCGAGATATTCGCGTTCAAAGTCCAAAGTTTGCCAAGTATGGTACAGTAGTTACTCACGCGCGGAACGCGCAAGCCGAATCGAGTCTACTTTCGGATAAGTGCCTTTTTTTCTTGAATTTTTTGTTTTCGCTTTGCAAATCGATAACATGATTCAATCATTTTCGTTTATTATTTAATCCACGAAAAAAAATCACGCGCGAGCAAGTACTACGTGCTATTGTTTACTCACAAGGAACATCACTGAAACTTGTATGCACTACTCCAAAAAATGGGAGGAACAGAACATTTTTTCAATTTTTATAGTGTTTTTTGGAGCGCTGTATCCTTGTGAAAAATGGTCGTATTCTGATGAAAAGAAAGCGTTTTGAAGCTTCAAGCTTCTAGTTGTGAGATATTTTGGCAAAAAATGTTTGTCAGCTACGGTTATCGCGCAATCATAAAAAATAGTGGAAGAAAAATGGTTTTCGATTTTTTTATTTTTTTTCCAAGGGTCCACGGGCTCGGGATATTTTTTCAGTTAAATCTATATACTGGGTGTACCATTTTAATCTTACACCTGGTTTTTCTCGAAAATATTACTGGGATCAAATATTGTGTATAACAAAAGCTTAAGGGGGGGCGTTCGAAAAAAAAACATTTGGTCGATCCAAAATTCAAAATGGCGACGTTAAAATGGCCGACATGTTTTTTTCAGATTGACACATGCCTCTTTTTTATCACCAAAAAATTTGTCAGCTCAAAACCAAAAAATTTCGTTGGACATTTTTTTTTATAAAGTTCACCATTTTCAAGTTAGAACATCATTTTTAACTTTTTTAAAATATGTATTCTTTAGAGGTACGGGGTCCTGCCCCTTTTACGATCCCCTCCTTTATTCCTTCCATTCGTTCCGATATTCACAATCCTTCCAGAGTTCCCACATTCCTTCCAGAGCCCCCCTCCCCCCCCAAGTGTTGACCGCAGCCACTCTTTCCTAATGCACTACTGTTTCGCATTTGCACGAGGGCTCAGGGAAACTGCGGAAAACCTAGGCCGATACAGGCGGCTATATTTGGCTGAGTTTCAGTTGTATTGCCATCAGAAACTCAGACAAACTGCCTCCCGCTCAGAGGTTGACGCGCAAGCCAGTGCACGGGCAAGCGGTCGCCGCTCCAGGTGTTGACAGCCTCCAATGCTGCTTAACTTCAGTGACCGCCGAGCCCGCACACCGACCGCGTGCCCACCTCTGTCGGTTTCATTTTTAACTATTTTATCGGTATTTAGGATTTACCACGAGGAAGTCTTTAACGTACCAAGCGTAAGTGCGTGTGCGTGTGCGTCTGCACTGCGTGCGTACGCGGAGGTGCGTGGGTGTGTGTTTTTTAAATATTTTTTTTCAATTTTTTTTTAAATGAGGTGAGAAATGCCTTTATGCACCATAGGAACGAACGCCGCGTCCATTCCCATGTGTGGAACATAGGCTCTTAATACTCGCTAAAACTCCACCTCCTTATCGTCTTACCCTAGATCTCTAGTTTCCCTGGGCCCTCGTGCAAATGCGATACAGTAGTGCATTAGGAAAGAGTGGCTGCAGTCAACACTGGGGGGGGGGGGGGGGGGGCTCTGGAAGGAATGTAGAGAACTCTAGAAGGATTGTGAATGTCGGAAGGAATGGCAGGAATAAAGAAGGGGATGGTAAAAGGAGAAGGACCCCGTACCGCTGAGGAATACATATTTAAAAAAAGCTGACAATGCTGTTCTAACTTGAAAATTATGAACTCTAGCAGAAAAAAATTCCAACAAAAGGTATTGGTTTTGAGCTGACAAATTTTTGGGTGATAAAAAAAGGTGTTTCTATTTGACAAAAACATGTCGGCCATTTCAACGTACTCATTTTGAATTTTGGATCGACCAACATTTTTTTTCAAACGTTCCCCTTTAACCCCAAAAACTTTTGTTATACACAATATTTGAGCCGAGCAATATTTTCCGAGAAAAATCAGGTTTAAGCTTAAAATGGGACACCCGGTATAAGTCAGTTAGCTTGTTTATTCAGCTTCAATTTGGTTTTTTTGTCTCTCTACGTCAATTTTTTGCTGAGATATCCGACTTTGAATGAAAAAATATCCTTTTGTCTTTGATCATTTAATTCTCAGCAACCACACGGTTGCTGACACAATTATCGCATACGGAATTAAAAGGCAGATTCAAAAACTTGCATAAATTTCTTACAAAACTCTTTTGTTGATTTTCCAGAAAAAATTTCAACCTTAACTTTAATTTGAAAAAAGGATTTTCAAAAATGACTTTTCGTAGTTTTTCAGTAAATCTACCACTACTTCACAAATATTGATGGAGATACTAATGTTGCCAGATTTTTTGTCAGCTTAATGTACCCCCCATTGCCCTGTAAATTTTCAACTTGACCCATCGTACCGTTTTTCCGGACCGATTGATCAAAGTTTTACACAACAATTAAAGGAACAAGTGTATTATTCCTTAACATCGTGTAATCATCATCAAAATGAAAAGACCAATGTTTTTAATTCAAGGAAAAGAAGATTCGAAACATTTCTAATATTCTTTTTGTGAAACATTTCAGAATACAATACTGACTCTTTTTTTACACGATTCGGCCTTTGCGCACCATAATTTCAATCGTGTTTAATTGCATTAATAAAAAGTTGACACCCCCAAGCCGTATTCACTAGTCGACCTAATGGTGAAAACTTGTATGCGATTAATTCTCGATATTTTTTTCGGAGGTTATAAAAAACAGTTTCTTTTTTTCGAAACTGGGCATGATCGCAAATTGAAAAAGTTCTAGTTTACAAAAACTTTTGATTCATCTTTTTACCAAAACTTAGAAAACATTTACCAAAACAAAAGATTAGTTTCGAAAAAACTGTTCATTTGTTTTTTTTCCCTAAAAAAAGTCAGTTTTGAAAAAAGAATTGTTTGTTGTAACGCTAATAACGTTCGCAGAAAATATCGAGAATTAATCGCACACAAGTTCTCACAATCAGATCGACTAGTGAATACAGCTTGGGAGTAGGTATCCACTTTAAATTAATCCAATTAAAGATGAGTGAAATTAGTATTGTTTCCTTAAATGTTTTAGAAATAAAAATAACATTTTTCATAAAAATATATTTCAAATTTTTCGAACTTTTTTTTCTCAAATTTAACAAGCAACTAGTGCAAAGTTGTGAAAAAAGCTATAAGATAATTCGTTTTTTTCATTTTGATGATGATTACACGGTGTTTAGAAACAAAGCACTTGTTTCTTTAACTGTTTTGTAAAACTTCCGTCAATCGGTCCGGCAAAACGGTACGATGGATTAATTTGAAAATGTACAAGGTTATTAGTACATTAAGCTGAAAAAGAAACCCGCCACCATTAGTCTTTTCAGCAATATTTGTAAAGCAGTGGTAGATTTACTGAAAAACCATAAAAAGTCATTTTTGGTACTTTTTCTTCAAGTTAATGTTCGGGGTGAAAAAGTTGATTTTCCTCAAGAAACAACGAAAGAGTCTTGTAGGAAATGTATATAAGTCATCAAAGCTGCCCATAAATTCTCTGTGAAATTATTGGTTGCTTGGATATCGATGATCAAAAACAAAAGAATCTTTTTCCATTGAAAGTCGGGTTTCTTAGCAAAAAATTAACGTAGAGAGACAAAAGATCCAAATTGAAGCTGGATATAAACAAGCTAACTGACCTATACATTGATTTAACTGAAAAAATGTCCCGGCGCGTGGACCCGTGAAAAAGAAAATTGGAAAATTTTTTCTCCTCACACAATAGCTCACAATTTTTCTTTGCCAAAAGATCACAGAACTAGAAACTTGAAGCTTCGAAATCCTCTTTCTTCCTCTCGAGATTACTAGTTTCCACGTAGATACAGCGCTTCAAAAAGCACTTAAAAGTTTTGATAAATTTTTTAGAGTAGTATTTGTCATAAAGCATTGAAAACTATTAAATACCTATTTATTTTTATAGGCGAAACACGGTTTCACGGGCTTGGGGCCGAACACACCCCCGAAGAAAGTCACGTTGAGGGGTGTTTTTGCAGTTTCACCCACAAGCAGTCTATCGATATGAATGAAAAAAAATCAAAATTCTTCTAACGTTAAGCGACGAAATATTCACTTTAGAAGTGTTTAAAAAAAAATGAAGGTTTGGCACGCGTTTCTCTGACGTGTGGTTTCCTCCTAAAAAAGTATTCCTGCCGATAAAAAAAATACGTGTCGAATAGTTTTCAATGCTTTATCACATATATGAGTTTCAACACAATCGCAGTCGGACACTTAACCGATGTTCCCTGTCAGCGTCGAACTTTCAACGCGAATATCTCGGCCAATTTTTGTCGCGCAACATCTGTCAAAAAAACGTTTCGCTCGCACTGACACACACCCTGTATGCTCGCCGAGGGAACCCCGATAGTGCGGATCATTCCGTACATCGATCAAATGCAATTGGGAAAATTCGTTCCGTACCAATTGTGGAACGCGAAAAAAAAAATCGCCGAGTCTTCCTGCCGAAATAAACGTCAATATCGAGCATGAATTCTTCGGTGTGAAATTTTGTTTTTCTGCTCCAAGCGACTCGTCGGGTTTACATTCGCGCCATCCGTACGAAAATGAACTCTGATGCAGGCACGCTTTTGCAAATATTTGCCTTTCGCGAAAATAATTTATCGATGAACGCGCAACGTGTAAACGGAACGGAGTTTATCTTACGCGTCAAAAGAGCGAGAAGACATGAAGCAGAAGCTCATCCATGAGAGCGCCAACCTTAACGCGAACGGAGAAACGCATCGGACTTATCGACTATACGCACAAACCGGAATAAATACTGCATTCTGGTGCACGTCAGCCATGGCTTATTTTTTCACGCTGAAGCGCTCGCGCCCGGACTCCACCACCATTTGCATTTCGATTTATGAGGTGGAATCTTTTTTCCCCATATATAGCGTGTCAAAGAGAATGTAAAACGATTTTCGAGTGGTTTCATCGGTCCCTCTCCGTAATATAATGCATGTGCGAACACGACGCGAATAACGTATCAAGGGCAATAAAGCTACGTGCATATATATGTGTGTATATATATATACATATATATATATATATATATATATATATATATATATATATATATATATATATATATATATAGAGAAGATACATCTGTGCCTTCTAACCCGTACCATATATATGATTATTATTACGATATATAAAATTGCCCTCTTCGGTCCCATGTAAATTAAGTTTTCCCACAAATTTTCGACATTTTTATTTGATGTTCATCTTTTCAACAAAGCTTTCCATTTGTTGAGGAATCTTTTTCTATTAATTTAAAGAATTGTTTGGAAAGGAAGAGCTGCAGGCTATTATTTTGCAGGAAATAACCTTTGCTCATTCTTTCAAGTAATACTTTTTATTATTATTGTTGTTGTTATTATTATATCAATAATAGAATTAATCTTTTGTAAATTGAGGAGTGCGTAACTCGAAGCAATAAGATCTTACAATAATAACAACTAATCAATAAAAAAACATACTTTATTCCAAAGCAATGTCGAAAGGCATATGAATTATAAAATAATTCATATTATATTGATCATACTATTATGATGGTAATAACAAAATGAATCTTCTATAAACTGTGGAAGTGCGTAACCCAAAGAAATAAGTGTTATAATAGTGTATTTTTAAAATTAAAGGTCATATTGGAAAGCCATATCGAATGCCATATTGATAATAAAATGAACCTGTTACTCGAAAGCCATGCTCATCATCATCACCGCGTCATCAACATCAGGTGATGAAAAAAAAAAACTTAAATATTATAACGGAAATAAATGTTATGCTACAAAATCACGAATGAAATGATACTAAAAATGTCCGCGACTGAATAGAAATACGTTTGCCGTAACCAGCGCCGTTATTCATTCGTCGACGCGTTCTTTTTCCCAATCGCGAGCTAGACGCAACATCTTGTTGATGATACGAGTGTCTGCCGAATAGTTGGAGCGTGCGTGTTTTTCAACAGTGCCGTGGCGTACGAGCACGCGTTTCCGTCTCTTCAACTCATCGAGGTGGCCATAACACTTTGGACTATGTAGTTTTGGGATGAGGAAAGCCCGTATTTCCAGACTAGTACGTACCGGAACTTTCGGATGTCGAGACAACGCGCTGTTCGGGAGATACAGAGAAGAGGGTCCGAGATGGTGCCTGATGATTCACCCGAAAATTCCACCCTCGCTTTCCACCCTCGCTTTCCACCCACGCATGCACGCACCCTCGTATACCGATGCAAAGGCACCAGGGCCAACTATGTACCGCACGCCACGTCGTCGGAATCGGCTTTCGACCCCATCGAATTTTCATACATACATACCAATGTATTTTATGTGTGTGGGTGTGTGTGTGTTTACGCGCGCGTGCGTTGAGGCCAACGACTCGCGAGTTTTCCTGCAAGCACGTCGCACAGGACTCTCTATAGATCAACATTTTCCGACCGCGCGGTCATGACAAAGCGCTCTTCGGCTAGACGCTTTTTTGTTTGCTTCAATTTTATATTTTTCTCTTTTTATGCTTTTCACTACCGATTTCGTGCGAAACGCGGAAAAACCTTCTCCCCGTGTGAAGTTTTTACGAATCGCAATACTTTGAGGAAAACAATGGAATACATGGAGCAAGAACGAGTTCTTATTATGTCGCGGAATATAAAATACCGGCATACATCTCTGCGCAAGTTTCTTAGTTTTTAAACTGAAAGTCGCGTTCTACGACTTCCGGCACCTCAAACGCTAACAACTTTTTCCTCGTGATAAACTACATATAATGTATATGTATATATAATAATGAACTTGAATAATCTTTTATAATTGAGATGTTAAAAAATATATATTTAACTATAATTACACACACACACACACACACACACACACACATATATATATATATATATATTTAAAGTTTATTTTTTATATTAATTTATTTATAAAATTTATATGTATTTAAAGTTTATAATATTTATAATATTTAATTATATAATAAAATATATATAATATATAATATATAATAAAAAAATATTTATAATATTTATAAAATTTATATGTATTTAAAGAATGATTTTTTTTGCTATATTGCCTATAAAATATGCCTGCGTAGATTCTTCAAGACTTTTTTCGACATTTGCGCACATCATTGTATTTCGGAATGATCATAATTATCGTCGGATCGAAAAAAATTCCGTCTCCCGCGAGTTTAACCGTAATCCCTGCGTCGTTTTTCTTCTACAACTGTGATCTCGTTTCTTATGTTCTATCCGCTGAACGAGGCTTTTATCGACTTCAGCGAACGATTCTTTCCAATTATCGGGTATTTGTCATTCGGGAAAGAGGGAAGGCGCGAATAAAAAGGCAGGAGAAGCGGACTCGCGGGACTTGGCGCGAGTCCCTTGCAACCCCAACAATACCGACTCGTCATCGTCGATCCTGCAACGCGCGGAGGATCGCGTGTTAATCTATAGACTGGCGGGGTGGTTGGGACAAACTCGGGCGAAATCGAGAGGCAGACGCTGATGAGAGAATAAGAAAGGGAGGAACAGCGGAAAGATGAGTAAGAAGAGGGATGAAACGAAGAGACCACCCCTCCCCGGAGGGGAGGCGGGTTTAGTCATCGTGATTCATCCCCCGGAACGGCGGAATCTCCCACCAAATTCCCGCCGTCTCAAAGTCCAAGAGATCCAAGAGCAAACGCCCTGCACTGCATTATCTCAGGCGTTTTACCCCTTCGATTCCGGCCCCTATAAGCAGAGTTTTTGTGCTCCGGCTACAAAAAAGCGGAAGTGCACCACGAGCACAAATAGACAGAGGCTGGTTCTGGAAGAACGACTTTGAACTCCATGATCAGAGAACAGCAGTGGCCATCAAAGACGTCTTCGAAAACGAATCTGACTTTTTATTTATGATAAATCATGATTTATTTTATGATATTTTAACTTTAGTAAATATAATATATTAATAAATGCGTAGAAAAACGGCGCGTATCGGATACATTTGTTTGAATTTTTTAAAAAGTAAACCAACGCTCTGACCTTCAAATTTTACGATTTTATGATCTACATGTCATATATAAAATGATGCTAATAATGATGTTATACATTATATTTGAACATTTTGAGATATATTATGTCTTACAACAAATTCCAGAAATCATTGTTTCCAAAAAGGTTGCCTTTAATCGGATATCCTATATACGGGCCCAAACTCCACTTTTCTTATATCTGATATTAGGAGACCATTTTTATGTAAAATAAAACAAAACGTTTGTTCGGTTAACTTTGTCATCATTATCAAACCATCAGTCTCCACAAGTTAATCTTTGATTAGGCGAAAATATTTTGGCACAAACGCGTATCCGATATTAGGCTCCATTAAGTATCCGAAATTAAGATTTTACATAGCCGAATGTGAACAGTAATATTTTTGTACACATTGCTATTTTTGTAAACATTATGGATTGACTAAGTACAATAAATGCTACAGTTCATCAAACATAACAAAAACATAAACTATTTGATTTGCTTCAGTGAAAACAAATTTTTTTGGACACAAATTTTTTTATTTCTCTCGCCGGCGAAAAGTAACATTAGTTCACCGTCGTACCGTTTTTGTTGCTGAGAAACGAAAAGTCTTACTGTAGCGACATCTTACCACCAGTTATTGGTGTATAAAATAAAGAAAAGCTGTCGCGATAGGAAACCTCGAGATAACCCACTATCCGATATTAATCAACAATCCGATTAAACAATCCTACATACCCCTGACATTGTTTAAATTGTTGACGGGTTCGTGAAAAATCTTGAATGAAATACTCAGAAGAATTCGCACTACCTCACTGTGTGGGATTCTCACCCACCAAAATCTCTCCTCTTTCACTCTTTCATGATTAAACGCGTCTCATTATTTGTACATTTATGTTCATTCGTTCATTAGATTCTGATGTTAGTAGTTTTAGGCCGTTTTTTCTTTAATTCTTTGTTTATTAAAAATAATTATCTGCAATAACAATTTATGAAAATGTAGAAATCCCAGACGACCCCTGATTATTCGCACATTTTTGTTTGTTTGTTCGTTTGATTGGTCGTTGTTTTTTGTTTAATGTACACTTTGTTTTTGTATGTTCGTATGCTTATTTATTTGTATTGCAATTAACTACACATCACAATTGTCTAAGGCAAAAATCGTACTCCATACTCTAAGTCGCTAAGTTCCACGTAAACGTGCAGCCAATTTTCTCTGAAAATACGATTTTTCTACTCAATTTAGACAGCATAAACGATTCGTAAAGAAATTCTGAAAAAATGAATGATGGATGAAGCATCTCTTACAGTTTAGTCACATCTACAGATATGATTTTAATGACCTTGCCATTAAATGCATAATATTGCCCAACTGAAAAAAGAAATCCTGCAAAAATGCTACATGCCCGAAACAAGTGGAACGTTTTCGACGTGCAAACTTTGATGTCGGTAAATCAAGTGTTTTTTAAATCTCCGTGTGTTATTCCCCATAGATAGTCAAACAAGGGCGTACATACGCGGCCTTGAGGTTACAAAGGTAAAACGCTCCATATGCATTTTCCGCTGAAATTAATGCACCTTTTCGTCTCTGGATTATTTACAACGAAAGACTGAACCGCCGCTGGGCCATAGCCCCTAATTCACTGTTGTATGGTCCTCGTATCGCGGATATGCGCAACGAGATGCAAATACGCCGTTACATCGGTGCCGTACGGTACAAACATAGCCGCGGAATATAGCGCGCGGGTACGATGAACAAAATGCATGAAACTGTCGTAAATCCAGCGTGAAATATTTTCGAGGCTTCCCGAGCGTGTTACAAAGCTCGGGTGGTCCATTTGTGAGAATTGTTGTGTGGCATAAATCGGGCGTTGCCTCGCGCATCATTCAACACCCCAAACATCCATTTTTCCTGTGCATTTTCGACTGTGCATACGCGCGAAAAATGAGACATTACCGACGATATTTTTGATAGGCAAGATCGACGATTTCAACCTGTCTGATCGAATCCTACTCCTCCGAACTACCGCTTTTTTTCTTCATTGATTACGTTTGTGACCCCCCATAGTAATTCATCTGCTCCAATTCCAACGTGGTAGAGGACGGCTGAATCGTTGATTTAAAAAATTGCATTTCCACACAGGATCGTTGCTTCATGTGTGGGCGGTTGCACATGAAACCACCCATTTTGAAGCGAGAGGAAAAATAGTGGTTCGATAGGAAATGGACAAACGGGTTTATTCGGAGTAATGGCCATCTGGATGGACAAACATGGCCCATGTTGCGGCCAACCACCGGATTCCACGCGAAAAGAATTCGGATTCTTTAGAGACAAGCCCGTCATCTAGTCATTCTTTGGCTCCTTCGAACGAGGTGAAGCGCTGAGCCGTATGCGCTAACAGCATCGACCGAAACAAATGGTAATCGGACGGAGCGATGTCTGGAGAGTACCTATGGCGGATGGGATAGGATTTCCCAGTTGACTCCTTCTAAGTACTTCTCAACCGGATGAGCAACGTGCGGTCTGGCGTTGTCGTGCTGAAAATTCAGTTTGACATGGTGGTTCTCCCATTCCGGCCCCTTCTCGTCCAGAGCTCGCTTCAAACGCATAAGTTGCAGTCGACGACGATTTCCAGTGATGCTTTTCGACGCTTTCACCGGTTCGTAATACACGACACCTCTTTTGGGTGGTTCTCCGAGGCCCTTGTTGTCTATACAGAAATCACGACTTTGAAAGCGGTGAAAGCACTCTTTGCGCGTTCTACTCGATGGAGCGTGTTAGGCATACACTCGGTCTCTAGCGAACAATGCGTCTCGCAGATGGGACTTGTTTGAAAGTTAACTTACCATTGGAAAGACAATTAAAATAGATCATGATAACGCGTCGCACACATGTTACCTATGGCGTTTCAGGGGGACTAGGTATATGGACGTTTCGTCATTTGTATTGCCAACTTTTTATTTGAGGAAATGGTGTCCCCAACGCCATCTACAGCCAGTGGGCGGATTCATTCCCATTCACCTAATGTAAAGGATGTCCAAAATGTCCTGGAGTTTTAAACGCGCCCGATTTTTTTTAATGGTGAATATAGAGTACTCATCTTTGACGACTGGCATCAGGAAGTATTTAGTCACAGGGAAAAATATTCGTACTTTTCAAAAAAATAATACGTTTTATTAACAAATAAAAAAGTCAGGTCATTTTCAGGCAATCGATACCATCGCGGCAAAATTCGCCCAGCAATACAACACTATCCTATACAATGAACCACCTCGATTGCTACATCGAATGATCGAGAGGAAGTTGTGCCGCTGTATTAGAATTTCAGACGTTGAAGAGCCGCTATTCCGGCGCGCTTTTTTCATTGTTTTCATTGACGACGGAGTTTTCATTCGCGAATTGATTACCGCGCTGGTGCATTCTTTCGACGAAGCGGGACGAGGGTTAAGCTGAAAAAATTGACTGGAGGAACAATGACCCGCGAGCCGGAATGAACCCGGTAAAACGGAAGTTCGCGAAGCTTTTGGGTATACGAAAAGCCGCCCGCGCGCCGAAATACAGGTTGAAGCGTTAATGAAAATGGATGCGGGTAGACTGCGAGTCCTCCGTTACGTGCCTCATCCCTCACTTTCGTTTTAAAGCTAATCCGCTGGCACCAGCTAATTTAAACGGCGCTCGGCTTTTGGTATATTAACGGCACCGAGGAGGCGCAAGACAGGGCGCTTCCGCATGTGGCTGGATATATACGTGTGTCTATATATTATATATGTGTGGAATTAACCGTCTTGCTCCCGCCACGCGTAATAAGTATACGCGTACCTACATCTACGTGAGCAACGATGTCGGAGCAGGAGCGTCAACCATTTTCCGGGCGATTCGCCTCCGCATGCCCCACATTTTAATATTAAGAGTATCAATCCGAACGGAAAAAAAAACTTTTTCCCAATTTGAAAATGGACAAAAAAATCCCAATTATTGCATCTATTGATTGTGATTAAGCCTTTGACTTTGAATAAGTATTCTTTTTAATAGTAACAACAATGATTATGATTAATAAATTTCTGATAAAAGTATCCGCAAATGGATCATCTAGATATTTTTCTTAAAACAAAAATACTTTTTCGGTATTGCTAAATAGTTTTTCAACAGTTTGTATCTCTCTGAAAAAATCAACTCGAAACACCCCCACACATGGGTATATATTTATTTTAAATAAATGATCGATTCGTCAGTTCGGTATGAGTGGAACTGTTGTAGGTGTGTCTGAAAATGATGTTCCATTTGCGTCGAGTTGCGTCGACAAATTGGAGCGACGATATCCCTGTAATAATTGTCCCTTGATTACTGAGAATACATGTGAAACAGAGGGTGGGTGGACAGAGGGTTGGACAGCGAAAGGGTGGAAAAGGGGGTCGACAGAGAAAAAGCTCTTTTCCGGGTGGTGGACGCGAGGAAGAGTGTGGCTGAAAAGCGGAGTCGCCGTCGCTCGGCGGCCCCGATGCGCCCGGGGTTAACCCTTCCGGTCTCGTCCTCTCGTGCGCACCCATTCAATCAATACCCAATGCCACAAGCGCTCTCTCTCTCCCTTCGCTTTCCCTCAGCGTCCACAGTCGCTATGGTGTCCCTACGGAACGCCATCTCCATACGCATCCTTGCCTGGAGGAATTCTCCCTTCCTATGTCGATGAAATGAACGTTTCTTTCATTCTCCGATCGCAATTCTTATTCGGCATGTATATAGACTCGGAACGTGTTTTTCACGAGCCGTTCCCACTCCTACATTGGGGAGCATTTTTATTTCAATCCTTTTGACGCGTTGAATGTTTTGATTATTATTACGATTGTGCCCATAATAATAATAATAATTACAAAGTTTATTGTGAATCAAGAGCGTTCACAGGATCTAAGCTGAGGGGGGGGGGGGGGGGGGGGGGGCACCTCATATTTGTTTTCCAGAAGAGGGGGGGGGGCATTGTAAATATCGATTTTTGAATATGACAAAATGTCATTTAGAAAATGTATGTGTATGGAAAACTTCAAAATAAATATTTCCCATAGAATTTTCATTCTGAACATTACTGATGTTGTTGTCGATTGAGTATTTCTTTTGTTTCTTCATGATAGAATGCGAATAAAAAAATTACGTGTTCCAAAACTCCTCAGTACCTACTTAAGTATTTATCATATCGATCTTTTTATTAGTATCATTATTCGCTTCATCATAATTATTAGAATTTTCATTATGATTATTACTGTGGTTGTCGCTGATGTACTTTTTCGATTCTTTGGTATGACAAAACGGGAATAAAAAAGATCATGTAAAGGTAGAGAAAACCTCTGAATAAATATTTGTCACATTATTCTTTGTATCATTATTAGTATGTTACAATATCATTATGTACCCATCATAACGATTGGATATTTGTTCGCTCTTGAGAAATGGCAAAATGCAAAAAAGTTATGTTTACCGAAAATGTCTAAATAAATATTTGTCATGTGAGCGTAGACAACTTTTTGACATCCATTCCTCGCGGTAAATGCGGGCGATTTTATTAGCACAGTTAAAAGGCAAAATGCATATGTAGAAGGTATAGCGATCGTAAGCGGATACGACCGATCGATTCCTCTCGGCATTCGTACGCCAAGATGAGCGATAAGACGAAAGTCCCTTGCGCGTTATCGCTGATCCGCATATACTATATACGTACTAGTTTACGTATATGGGCGGTGAACAGTGAGGACGCGGCTTAATTTTGTGGGAGCTTAGAACGGGGAGGGGGGGGGGGGAGAGACAGACACAGCTGGATCGCCGGTTTGTACGGGAGAGTTTGCTTCGCGATTTACGATCCCACTCGGCCGAGAATCTCCCACTCTGAATCGATGCCAGCTCCGATAATATGCGTTCGAGGGTGCATACAGGCCGGAGATACCCACCAACGCGTAATTGACGTCGCCGAGGGTGAGCGCGGAGAGGGTTCTCTCTGTGACATTCTCGCGAAACTCCTCTCGTCCTCGACCTTATATGCACACGTACGCGCTCGGTAGACGCGCACACATGAACTGCTTCGAGCATGCCTTTGACAGACCAAGTTCAACTGTTAACGTCACATAGTTAACGTCCGGTAGATCGTCTTTCATACGGCATCGTTCTTACGATTGTATGTAGCAAGTAATTCTTTTTAATTTCCCGAAAGTTTTTTGGCGATTGAGACAATGAAAACCACTCAAACGTTTTGACGCATTCGTACTAGAGATCTACGAATTTGATCAGCAACAAAAAGTCTTTGGATAATGAGAAAAAGGAAGAAAATTTCAAAATCCTAACGTGAAAAATGCCATTATTCCATACCAGAAACACACTAATTGAAACGACAAACAAAGAGAAAATTCCACATTAAAAAAAAAGTAATAGATCTTTATTGACTACCCCTATTATTCGGTGATGTTTAATTTGCAGTGATACTCAAATTAGACAATGAGATTAGCAAAGAACTCGTGCGATTAAAATTTCTATTGAAATTAGAAGCACATGACAGCGAAGTTCGGCCGATATTATTGCAATGGTCCGGTGCAACTGCACCGAAAAAAATCATTTGGCTCACTGAAAATTTTCATTCACAGGTGGCCAAAAAATATTGAGACGAACCACTAAAACATTTGATTACGCCGACTATTCGATGCTGATGAAGTTTGCATCGTTGGTACGCAACGAAAGTTCTCTTCCATATATTAATTTCCTTATTTTTATTATCATATAAAATGTTTTTAATAGATTCTTATTATTGCTAGATAAGTATCTCAAAAAATGGTCGAGGGATTTCCGTAGGCAAAATGTGCTAAGAAAAATTAAAGGAATTCAGAAATATTCATTTTCATTGCATTCCAATTATTCAAACTTCAAGCTGATAATATTTGTTAGTCAATGGAATTAATCATTCTCAAAATAATTTAATTTTTCCAACAAATAATTTTTTGACATTCCACATTGCCGGGTATAGTTAGTCCGAGTCAATTTTTTCATGGCGATGAATATGAGTTTTCTCAATCGATTATTATTTGTACAAAATCTTTATTGGTGGCATTTTGCAATTAATGGATAGACCAGATTCTCCTATTTTATAAATGCGTTTCATTGACGAATTGACGACAAGGCGCAAGCACATAGGGCGAGGACCAGGCGACGAGAAATCGTGGCCGGAATCGTATCTATCGCTCTCTGCATCGTTACCGCACCGATCGGAAGCCGATAACTCGGTTTGGCTTTCCGTAACGTTGAAAAGCCGGCGTCCCATCTCGGCTTCACCTGCACCCTGTCTCTCTCTCTCTCGCTCCCTCTGTGGTCCTCGATTTGGCGCGGGCTACATGGCTGTACAACCTCTAGTCCTATATACGCGGATATGTACAAACCCACGTTGAATAGAGGTATACCATAATATTAGACCACATTCGACCATGGGGTGAAAGCAGAAACGATGCACACACGCGTTTTCACGAGACCAAAGTGACATATATACGAGGGCTTTCGCGCTACTTCCACGGTTATACTGTGGCTATTGGTGCACAAGAGTCAGCGATTTTCAAGCGCTGCATCAAGGTTTCCTACATTTATATCGTTTCAGAAGCGCTTCTCGTACCTTTACGCGTAAATGAATCATAACTGTCCATCGATATGCGACTTCACGGAGAGGACTCGAGAAACACCGAATCTAGGGCTTTCGTGTATTTCGACAGCGATATTTTGTTTCGCTCAAGAAGAACGAATCAATTTTATTTTCAGAATTTTCAGAAACGAGCAATTAGTTTTATTTTAAGAAGAATTTTATAAAAAAAGACTCAACTTTATTTTAATTATGAGATATATATAAAAGAACAATTAATTTTATTTTACGAAGTATTTTGTAATGAAACTATCTAAAAGGTCCGGAAATTCTTTGTTAAAAATGTTTCGTGTAATTTATATTCAGTTTGTTTGGGTTTCTGTAAGAGGGCAAGGCTTTAGAGGTGAATAGATGTCTAGAAAGGTACGATGATTTAAAAAAATACAAAAATGTCAATTTGATTTCAATTCAGTTTATATGTAATTTAAGTTTGAAGTGTTGGACGGAAAAGACGTGGGGGGGGGGGAGGGTGTACATAAAAGTAAAAAGAAAAAAGATGAGGGGAGCGCGAAAAAGGACAATTTGGATGAGCGAAATAAATCGGAGTATCGCAGCTACATGCTGCACGCATTCGTCACTCGGGCAAATATTTGCTTCGATTTGGCGTGAGACACGTCTACTCGGTGGCACGTGTGTCAGGGATGTGGTTGTTGCACGTGAAATATACAGAGAGTCGAGACTTTGACGGAAATAAGATTGACGTGTGTGCGAGAAAACACAGGCGGGTATAGATAGAGGTCGGGAAAAGGTTCCTAGCGCGCGCGCGCCGAACTTCATCCACACGTATATACAAAGCTCCTGATGAAAATCGATAGGGGTTGTGGACGAGCGTGAGAGAGAGGGCTTATTCGCGTGTGAACAAGCAATTTACATTTACGGGGACTGCTCCGTCACGAACATTCCTAAACTAGCGAGAAGCTAACACTATTTCTCGCATGCGATATTTTCGAGTCATTTTTGTCCCCTCCCGTTCCATCGCCTGCCCTTACACGATTGCGACCGAATGTATCGGCACCTGCCCGCGTGTTCACCAAAGCGAACACCGAACAGCGCACCCTCTCGCCCCTTCACGATTCGTCATCATTTTCTTATCTCTATATAATTCTCCAGTCAAATTGCCAGATCGTTCGACAATACAAAAATTTGACTTTTTTCAATATTAACAATACAAATATATAACTATAAATATACAGGGCTATAATTATAGAGTGGTAATGCGTTTTTTGAGGGTTTTACGCGGAAATTTTGCGACTGAGAAAAAAATTAGTTCCGATGGTTTTTCAAGTTCTCTTCGAAAAAAATCGCGTATTTCAATGATGGCTGGTATTTGTCAGAAAAAATTGAGCATTCTTAAAAACAAATCGATATTTTGTTTGGGTCATTTGTTATGTTTCAAATAGAGGAGAATGAAGATAACTAAATTTCGAATACGAATGACTGCGGGAAATTTTTTTTTGTAGATACCACCGTCGAGAAATAAAATAATTAAAGATATAATGCATTTGAAAGTGAAAAGTAAATGGAATTTACTTTTATTAGAAAAAAGTTTTCTCGGGAGTGTTTTGTATCCGGAATTTAATTATCTTTATTCTGCTGAACTCTAAATGGAATGTTGATTGGTGCCCAAAATGCTCAATTTTTCCGGCAAATACTACGCGTCGGAAAAATACGTTGTATTTTTTTTTCCTCAAAGAACACTTAAAAGCGCATTGAATATCATCTCTTTGTTGGTAGAAAAGTATCCGCGCAAGTCCTTTAGAACACACGAACGCCTCATAATTCCCACCCGCTGTATATATGTTTTATCATCCAATACATTGTATAATATAATATTTCATTTGGTCTCTCCAATAGTCCACTGTAGAGACCTCTATAAGAAGGACCAACGAGCTGCCAAGTCTACGAAATTCCTCGTATACACACGGGTGAGAATCCATTTTTTTCTCGAGGTTTGCTTTTTCAAGCGTAGGCACTTGTGTGGGAAAACAAGAGAAAAGTATAAAAAATGGTTTTTCCTAGTAGGAAGGTTGCCGCGCCGTTCGTTTGGAAGAAAAATGAAAAGTTTTTGACGCGGAAGGGAAAATTGACGATGAATACGGGAAAGGTCCTTGTAAAGTGCTCCCATTGTCGATTTGAATTCAGGGGGAATGCGACACCGCTGTTTTTCCTGATTCCCGCAGTCGCGTTCATAATAATTGAATCGCGATTTAGGGCTAGTCCGCCAAAGGTAGAGGGAAACGCTCAAGAGGCAGCAGACGATGAGTGCCCGAGGCGATTCACGGTCTATTAGGGATGCGGCAAGCCTAATAATCCCTCTCTCAATCCAGCTCACTGCCTCCTCCTCCTCCTCGCGCCACTCTTCCCCCATTTCTCATCTCAACGGGCACCGTCTTTCCCTTCCTCGCTCCCTCCCGCGCTTGCCAAACTTGTTCGGAGGATTAAAGCTACGGGTACGGGCATATTAATGCGTTTACGAACGCAATTAGTTTTGCGGCTGTTTCCACCGAGTGTGCGGGAAATGGGAGGGGAATGAGAAAAGGGACCGCTGAAGGACACTCGTAGTATGAGGAACGGTAAAGAGTGAAAATGCCGAGCAGTCACTCAGAGTATTCGCTCATGTGATCCGATCGACCGACTACCGGAAAAGAGAGTCAGAGAGAGAGGGAAAGGATCGATTGCGCGACAGAAAGAGGTAAATGATGAAGAACACAGAGAAGAGGACTTTGGTGGAGTATCAAAGGGCCCTCTCTGGTATCCGATAGCTCTGTGCAACAGAATGCAATGAGGTCCTATTTCGATTCAAAGACGCTTATTCGCTTATAACGATATTATTATTATTGTTGTAATTTTTATTGTTATATGCAAATTTCTTTGTACTGAAATAGGTCTTAATTTCACAATATAATAATAATAATAATAATAATAGTTATTATTATTTACCGTGACTTATATTGTTATTGTTGTTGTTTTGAAAGTCATCATTAACATTAGTTAGCTATTAAACATATATATTAAGTCGGTTAAATATAAAATGATAGAATCGGAATGATAGAAGTCATTATTTTTGTTGTTTTACTATTAATGATAGAAATACAATAGTTGTTTTTTGTTATTACGTTGTCGACTGAAGTATAGCTAAATCAATCGTTTATTACCGTATGTTAAAAAAAATCTCAAGCACCGCATTAACAAGAAAAAACTCAATGAAATTGTTAATTAAATGGAATTTTAAAAAAATCCATATCTTTTGTGGAAAACAATTTGATTCTGTGTTTATGCGGTTTGAAGTTTCGAAAATAATGGCGACAGTTTTAAAACGACGATGTACAGGTCGAAGATTTTGAGTGAAGTACACGCCTACTTCATTCAATATTTCAGTTTTTGCGAAATGTTCGTTTCGCAAAAAAATTTTTTGTTTTAATTTTACATGTTCTATCCGTTTTATAAAAATGTCAGTTGCAGGGCAATCATTCAAAAAATCGAAACGAGTTTATCGAGATTGAAGGAGGCAGCGTCACATTCACATATTGTTCCGAGATGGAAGCGAAATTAAACGAGTTGACTCTTCGTAAGTAGCTCGACGAATTTTTCCTTCGAAAATATCGATTGGGCGAACGAACTGATAAAGGTTTATGCGTGAAGGGCGCTTATACATGATATTGCATTGAATTGAAACACGTGTACGCCTATATACGCGATCGCGTATCCACATTGTGCGTGAGTGGAGCCCAGATTGGTACGGGAACGGTCGAAAGAGCATATTGATCAGTAGGTATAACGCGTGAGACGAGCCGGAGCAGGGACATGATGTGTCGTTAAAATATGTCCGTAGAGTTTTTCTCATGGCAAAAGTTGTGGCTACATTGCGAAGAGTCCGCACAACGTGAAAAAGCCAGAGCACAAAGCTCACGTTTCTGCGTCTCTTTGCGAATATACGTATAGCTCAAGCAGCACTGCACTGAGCCAAACGACACACACACACACACACACACACGCGCGCGCGCGCGCACACACACACACGCACACACGCACACACAGAGAGAGAGAGAGAGAGAGAAAGAGAGAGAGAAAGAGAGAGCGAAAGAGAGAGCGAGAGAGAGAGAGAGAGAGAGAGAGAGAGAGAGTCGCGACGAGAGGGTGGTTTCGAGTTTCAAGCCCTCGCGGGGTGCGCTCTCACGCGGCAACTACGTACACGCACGAGAGGCCTCGAGCCGAATGTTTCCTTCACGCAAGATTAACGATTCTTCGGCTCCTCGACGCTCTTTGGTACCCTCTGATGCGGGACGTTACAGTGCCTACCTCCAACTATATACCTATGTCCAGAGACGTTTTCCGTGCACTCTTTCGATTCTTTCTGCATCATTCTACGGTGTACTTTGCCTCAAGTACGTTATTTTCCTTTTACCGAGAGCGCTTTTTGTGGTGGATCGGAAAAAAGTACCATTCGGGTCAATTGGGACGGAAATTCGGTCGCAACAATAATGATAATAATTGTTACTATCGTTAGCATCGTTATATAATAATAAAAACGATGATGATGATGATGATGATGATGATGATGATAGTAATAATCATGACTATTATTAATCACTGCCCGATCATTTAATATTATTAATGATTAAGTTATTAATTGTGTGATATAATTAATGATGAAGTAATTAATCAATTAATATTATTAGTGATCTTTAATGACAAATGCGTTATTGTTCCGGTCTAGATTAAAACCGAGCCTAACCCCCGAGGGTAGGTAAATGTTTCCCAGTGCAAACTGTGGAAGTGCGTTGCCCGGAGCAATAAAGTCTACCAATAAAAATAATAATAATCACAATAGGGCCGACAATTAAAAATATATTGAACGTTTATTGCGAAAGAGTCAATGAACATTTTGGGAATTGTCATGCTTGCAATGTAAAAATTAAGAAAGTAAATTAATTTCGAATTTTTAATTACTCAGACTTAAATCAAGAAATTCTTGTACGAAAAGGAGCAGTACAATAACTATCATTACTATTATTACTATTATAACTAGTAAATAATTATTATTTTGGCTAAAAACAACATTTTTCAACAAGTGATTGTGAAATATGTATGCTTTTTTCTAACTGCAACCAACTGTTATGTCGTTATTTTTTTAGTCAAATACACTCAGCCAAAAAATGAAAAGAGCAAAAAAATTTCAAAAAATTTTCAGTGATTTTTGTAAGGCCACAACTTTGTGAAAAGTGGTCGTATCGGGGAGGAAAAACAATAATTATGAAGCTTGAAATTTCCAGTTTAAGAAGCTCGTGGAGCCATTTTTTTATGTACATCACGCCTGGCGCTGTCATAAGAAATAGTGCGAGTCAAAAATTTACGATTTTTATTTCAAAATCGTCCATAGGCTCAAAAAAGTCCCTGGCCGAATCAATGCTGGGAACTTTTAGCCTGATTCTTTAGAGACAATTTGGTATTTTTTTACTCTCTGTACGACCATTTGTCGCTGGGATATCACCGTTTGAATGGAAAGTCAGCTTTTTCTTTGATCATCAATATGTCATGAACTAATGTTTCTAATAATATGTCATAATCGCACAACGAATGGAAGGTGGGTTTCGGAAACTGAAATAAATCCTCTATAAATTGCTTTTGGTATTTTAGAGAATTTTTTTTAAGCGCAATTCGATTCGAAAAAGTTTTAAAAAAATGACTTTTTCTCCCAGATTGGAAAATTCACAACAACTTTGCAAATATTGCAGAAGTGACCAATGTTACCAGTTTTTTTTTTTCTCAATGCCTAAAGATTCTGTACATATTTCTATCGATCGGTTAAACCGTTTTTTTTTCCTCGAGTCGTCAAAGTTTTATCAAAAAATGAAGGAACGATTTTATTTCTTTTTAAACGTCAATGGATGGTGATGAAGATGATAAAAATCCTCTTTTTTCTCACAAATTTGTTGATGAAATTAATTGAGTGTGGTGCTCAAAAAATGTCTCCACGATATTATAAAACTAGAGATTTCAAGCTTCAAAATGCTTTTTTTCTTCCGATACAACCGTTTTTCACGAAGTTACGGTCTTTAAAAAATCGCTGAAATTTTTTGAAATTTTTCTGCTCTTTTAATCTTTTTGCCGAGTGTATTAATACAAAAAATACTACTAAAATGTAGCACTAGCATAACTATATACTGTATTCTACTCTCATCATATCACTTTACGAAGTGTTGAATTCAATATTGCAAAATGTGTTTACAAAAACTGGTGAAACTTATAGTGTTTTCGAATAGTCGTTGCCACATGTGATTGAAAAACATTTTCCCTCTGGTTCGTTTCGAAGCAAAATTATTTGGCCGGCTGCGAGAATATTTATGAAGACCGCGCGCGATGATATTTTCTATTGGCTCGGGTTGGCTGCTAATCGGCTCAAACCACACGTCCCATCGCGTCGTATGTGTCGTACAAGCGTCTCATTTTTCAGACCAACCGTGCTGCCGTTTCACAGTGCCACTTTTTCGTGACTTTGATGTCCGTTAACTTTGACCGGTTCTCCGTTACATTCCTTCTTTTTCTCATCTCAGCGCATTCATTATACGCCTCTCGTATGAAAGTCAGCCCCGATGGCTCACGGAAAAAAATATATCTACATATTTTTTTTGTCTTAGGAAACGCGTTCGGTGAAAAGCGGAACTCTACCGCCAACGTCATTTTTTTCCCTCGATAACTCTTATCGCCCGAGACAGGAACACACGACAGGTAGCGTCCTCTGCGGCCTGCGTTGCATAATCGTCCGGTGCACTCCGATAATGAATCAATACGAGAGCGAGATAAGCGAAAGCCTAAATTCGAATAATTATGGAAAGTCGTGAATCTCGGTTGAAGTAGAATTTTTCATTGCACGTGGCAAATACCGGGTGTCCCAGAACAGACTGCGTTCCCTGAAATAGTGCATGGGTGTGAAATTCTGAGTCGATTGATATAAGTATGAGTGGGTCTCGGAGCAACCCCTGAATTGTTATTAATTATTAGAGGCGAGCCAATCAGGTGTCAATCAGACGTACGCTGGCCTTTAAAAATGAATGACAATTCAGGAGTTGATCTGAGACCCACACATGCTTGTATCAATCGACCCAGAATTTCACCCCCAACCCCTCATCGCAGGGAACGCATTCAGTTCGGGGACACGAGGTAAATGTGCCTGCACGGGGCGTTCCATGCTGATCCGTGCATGTATTTATTGGGGAGCTCCCGGACATCTCATCACGTCCCTATAAGGATTTCATAGGAAGGCCGCACATACGGAATGGTCCACACTGGCATCGAAATAGATTCCGTGCTATTTCCCTAATCACGTCATTTGAGAACTTTTCTTTCAAAATTCTTACTCGAATTTGTTGGATCTCCACACAAACGAAATCTCCTTTCCTCATCCCGCGCGTGCGTTTGTGGGTGGGGGGGGGGGGGGGGGCATCGACATTTTTAGGGGAATTTGTTAGGGACACCAAACATAGGAAGTCCTCATTGGAATCCAATTGCATTCGACATTGTTCCGCGATTAACGCCATTTGACAATTCTTACCACGTTTGAATCGAAAACATGTGAAAAGTCGCGAGAAAAATCACGGCCTGTTCGCTTCGTGGGCGTGATTTTTAATTATGTAATTCAATTCGATGTTGAAGATATCATTTTTTTAAACAATTTATACTTTATTGAGATAAGATTAAGACTTTTTTAGGATTCACTCATTTTGCATATCTACATATATTTTATGGGAAATTTAACTTACGGAATGTGATGGGATCCCTCAAGAATCGTATCGGATTCTATTCGACGATGGGGCTGTTCCTTGGGATCCGAATTGGATTCGTTGATTGGATTCGAATGGGGAATCCCGATTAGAATCCAATGTACAAGCTTGGCGTTTTAGTACAGGGCTCCAAAGCGATGACCCATTGGATTCCGATAAAGAAGTATGAGAATCAAATTCGATCCGTGTGACAATTTCTGCACGGGAACTCGAATTCCGATCGAAGGCATACTTATGAACCCTGTGCGGGTGGGGGGATGCATGCATATGCATACCCTCGCCCACACAAATGCCCACGTACGACCGACCGATAATTTTTTGTCAGCGCCTGCGAACGTTGGCCCTTTCGACGGATGGCGGTCGCTGAACGTTGGCGGAAAACGCGGTATATCCTTCATTATCTTTCGCCCCGCTATAGAGTGAAAGAGCGCGCGTTCTTCGTCCTTTTCCGGGGTCGAGACCGCGCCATTAATGAGAAAAAAAATCCGCGAGGGTGATTAAGATAAAGCCCCTCGTGAGTGTCTATCAGAAGCGGCCGTTCCTATTATCTTCAGCCGAGTATTCAAAAAGCAGACAACGGGATTCGCTGTCTTTATGAAGAGTTAGCCCGATCGTTCTATTCCGGTATATATGTCACAGTTAAAACCTATTTTCACTCTAAGCGCCTTTTTCTCACTGGAAGCTTTCGTTACAACTAACTTTTCGTAGTAAGAAATAGAATTTAAAAACTCTTTAAAAAACGGTATTAACTGGGACAAACTGGTTCTAACGCAGTGACGATGTGATAAACGACTAAAGGCAGAGATTGTTTGGGTTTCTAAACATATATTTTAATTTTCACTAGAAAAAGCTACTTGTAACAAAGGCGTTCAGTCAAAAGTAGTTCGTTTGGGCTCGGTAGACTAGTTCGGTGAGAACTAGTTTTCATCAGGTAAAACACGCTTAAACTGAAAACGGTTATTCACAACAATTAAAGTTAATTCTAAGTATGTAGAATGTCTCACTGGGAGCAAAACGCTTTCTTGAAAAACGTCTTCACGTCGGTGAAAGTTAAAAAATCAATTCGTAAAAATATATGGACACGGAAAGTCGCTTTGGAAATCGATCATACGATTCAAGAATTTTTGTTTGCCATTTAATACTCGAAGAAAAAAACAGCCGCGCGTGAGCAACTATTCTACTTGTTTACTCAGCGTCGGACTTTCAACGCGAATATCTCTGCCGATTTTTGTCGTGCGACATTTTTCGAAAGACGGTTTGATCCTAATGGCAAACGCATATGCTCATCGAAAAAACCCTAATAACTGTGAATCACTCTGTATACATACAGATATGTATTCGCACCACATATGTGCGTATGTGGGGCGAATACATACATCACGCAACACTTACGATCCATTTACCTATTGCGAACGCACACATATGTATCCGGATATGCTCACGTGTGTGTGCGTGTGTGTGCATCTCTACACATATACATAGATGCGATGGTTGAATTAACGATGCGCGGCAATCAGGATTTTCCACCGTGCGAAATTATTCGCGAGCTTTAAATATTCAACGATCATCAACTCTCTCGTGCCTTGTCCTCTCCCTCCCTCTCACACTCTGTCTCTCGGGGATGAGCGATGGATACAGAGAGACAAAGAGAGAAAGAGAGAGAGAGAGAGAGAGAGAGAGAGAGAGAGAGAGAGAGAGAGAGAGAGAGAGAGAGAGAGAGCGTGCGGGTGCTGGTCCACGGCTTTCGGGGTGACCTCTCTACCGAGCCGTTAATTACTCTCGCGAGACTTCCCGTATCTCCTGTTACCTATAAATATAAGGGAGTGGAAAAAGGGGCACCCGGCTCCCAAATTGCGTTCTTCATCATCGCGATTATTTCGTTTTGCAAGGAACCTTCGCCGCGCGGATAAGCCGCCCGAACTAACATTTACCGAGGCCCCGGCCTTTTTATCGATTTCGAAATAGGTGGTCACTATTCGCGAGAATGGATGCGCAAAAGAAACTCGGTAGCGTTCGTGTATTCTCATCAATAAAATAACATTGTCCGAGGATGTACACGTGCATGCCGGCGTGCTACTTTTTTTTCTCGGGCGTTCGAGTTTCGTGGCACATCGTAACGATTTCCAAATCGACGAGGTGCGACTGACCAACCGTTTTTTGTCCCGCACGCCTGGGGCTCCGGGTAAACGTGTTTCTTTATTTCGGTAATTGAATTTGCAAATAAAACGAGGAGAAAGTGCGCGAGCAAACGAAAAAAAAAGATGCTTCGCGAGGTACGCCGATATGCGGATGAGTGTGCAATATAATAGAACGGAAGGGAAATTTGTGCAACGATAAATGGTTGAGACGGAGAGGGAGGAGAGATGTTTATTTCATGCTCTAGGATCGAAATCCCGTAAGAGTGCACGAGAGAGGAGGAGGAGAGAGATTGCACACTCTCGATCCGTTGCGTCATAAAAACGGACAGACTCCTCATTTAACTTGCAAACAATGGTAATTCCCGGGGCGCGTGCTCGCGCACCACCGTTTACGCTGCACCAGTTGATGCGAACGCGCGCCAGAGCCGAGCTCGCGGAAGGAAAGGCCACGTATATCCATCCACGTCAATCCTCCGGTACATTACGGTAAATGAGTAAAGAAGGGAGGCTTTCGTCCTCGTTTATTCCACGTATAATATGGTCACTGGCTTCCCGTACCTACCTGTATATTACGCGGTCGCGTACGTTATAATTATGCTCGAGTCTCGCCCGCTTCGTTAAAACGCTGGATTTTCTGGCTGGCCTGAAGAAACCGGTTTTCCTTCAAGCTCACCAAAGTTTTCAATTGGACTTTGCGCACAAAGCATGAAAAAGTTGATTTGAGTCAACTAGAATCCATAAACTTACCATCATTTTTTGGTGCCTCGCCACCTACTGCTATTCGTTTTAATTCTTCGTTGTATAGACGATTCGATATAATGAGACTGAAGTTTGCATCGGTGGAATTCAATATAAATGATTATTTTTCAATTTTTCGTATTTCGTTTGGCAAATATTCTCTACGAAAAACCCGCGATCATTTTTTATGTCGCTCATTTAAAGATCACGAAGTCAATTCTGGTCAAAAGCATATGTTGTAAAATACTAAAAATATTTTTTTTCAATTCGTTGGATTGCAACGATCCGAACTTCAAGAGTATTCGAAAGAAATATCTTCATTTGCATGCGGCAAATGTCTCCCAAATTCAAATATATTGTTCTCTCGAACGAATAAACAATTATATTTGAACAACTAGTACCTACTTTTATTCGCAACCAGCAAATTTATCGTACTTTCTCAGATACAATGAGCATTTATCCGTATTATGAACAAAGCTCAATGGTGAAAAATAATGAAAAATATTTTGAGTTAGCATGATTTCGGTATATGCCCGAGGATTTTCCTCTTGCGTGGCTATCGCAAGATGCGTTATTCCCATGTCTTTCGGAATACACTTGGCCGACGACGGGCGACATTGAGGAAAATTCGCAGTGTGTCGATACGATTCGCGGACTCGATTGTATGGTCGCTCAGAGTACAAATAGCTCGCGGTAGAAACCTCGGGTCCTGCGTCACACTCCGACCACGGAGCGTACTACTACGGCTATGAATTTGCTAGTTAATTCAAATAAAACATTTCAATAGACCTATTTACTTTATACAGCTGCAAATATTCTGTGTATATTATACGGAATATCTAAATTTCTCGAAGCGTGGAGGTACATGATTCAGTACTGAACGGCGTTGAATAGATCTTCTTTCAAATAAATAAATATATTTGCAATTACTCTGTGGAACAGTGGAAACAAATTTATTTGAAAAAAAACCATTGATTTTACGAAAATTTGAATTTGTTCAAGTAAACGCACTTGGCTGGATTTAATACATATTTTGTATCGGTGCATGAAAAGCGTTGTTCCCTATTATCCTCTGTTCTATTCAGGATCTTTGAACTTTGCTTTCGTGGCGTTGGTGTAAAAAAAAGAGTCCGTCCTACGACTCAATGCAAACTCTTCACGGTTCGTACGAGGGTGAGCCGATATTTTTTGACCGCAGAAAAGTTCAGTAACTCCATGCGCGCACTGAAGAAAGAGAGGCAAGAATGAAGAAAAAAAAGTGTAAAATTCATTAATTTCCGTCCGTTATATTCGGTCTGTGTAACTCAGCTAAGCAAATTTATTCGTCGCCGCAAACTGGCAATTTTCGAGGATGCTCGCGCGCGATACTTATTCAAATGCGTTGGGGCGTGTGTGTGCGCGCGCACTGCGAAGTTCGCCGCGATGCAGATCGACGCTGGCGATACGTCGTTCAAGAGTGCGCGCAAGGCCCGAAAAAATCGGTGGGCCCGGGTTATTTTTTGACTTGCCGATGAGAAAATAAGTGGCGAACGCCTCGGTTTGTCGAGGCGGGTGTCGGGCGAGCGTAACCGGAATTCCGCTGTGTAGTGCTCGCGTCTCGTTTCGTTTCTCGCACAGTCTCGCATCTCCCTCCACGCTATCTCCGAAATATATCTTTTCGGGCGAAAAGTCTACCCTCACGATCTCGATACCTTTGACAATCGCGCATATGCATGCACTAAAGAGCGCGTCATGCGTATCGAGTTATCGCGCATGACGGAACATACGGAACCTCTCCCACCCTACGGCGCCACACAATTCCAGCCCTCTGTGAGATCGCAATTAAACGAGACGCCTAATTATCGAGGAACCGCGCGCCAGCGCCGCGAAACCGCGTCAGATCCTAATCGCGCTAATCAGGCTGCTCGACGTGTTTCCACTCTTATTTACAACATACCTACGAGAGACTATTGCACAGTTGTAATTTACGAATCGTACCTTTCGTTATAATCATTCGTGCTCTTGATTAAAATTCGCGAAGGGGCGGAAAAAATAATTCAGTCACCTGTTATTTTATAGCTCCTGTTATTTTATTCTATTTTTTACATAATTTCAAAAACGAACTATCGATTTTGAGCCATTTTTCCACACATGCATCTTTGACTCTTCTTGGGCCATTATTCAAGTGCACTTTCCGGAAAAACTAATTGAGATATCGGGACAAATCCAGCGACATTCCTCAACTCTATCGAAACCCTTTGAAAAATATCCTTATCAAATGGATGACACTCAAATAGAACCGACGCTACGGCTGTATGAAATTTTCAGTTTTTGACAATTATGTAAATATGTATGTATGTATGTCTTTCCGATGAAAAATTGTCCGCAAATTCCGAATGTGGCTGAGTTTTTGTCGAAAGCTAAAAATTCCGCTGGCAGAACTCGAAAAACGCGTTTCCTGGCACTTTTGACGGCGTAAAAAATAAACATTGAGGTTTTCGGGAGAAATAAATAGGGAATTCGTATTCAGAGGGTGAAAATACATCGATACGAAATTTAAACAAAAATGAAGAATCTATTCGATATAAGCAGTCTGGTCAAAACAGTCTCCATGGCGTTTAAGCGGGTAGGTATGGAGCTATCGTGTGTATTGCGAATTTTGAGTTCAGGAAAATAATGTAGGTACTACGTAACGCGATCTATTTCCAGAGGGCTTTATATGCAACCACATAATACAACGCGGCGATGGTGTTACTTTTTCCTCCAATTCTCGCATACTGCCTAGTTTACTGAAACGGAACCACTTTTTGGGGATTGTTCCGCTCCACCTTATCCAACCATTGAAATATTCCAATCGATAATCGACCGGTGAATTGATAAACTTGCTGATCACAGTGTTTGAGACTGCGCCCATGGTCGGGTCTTGGTAAATATCGAGTCAGGTATTGACCGAGGATTAGGTACCGCGCTAACAAACGCCCTGCCGGCGCAGAGTGCCAAGCTCCACGGAGGATGCGAGTTTGGTATCGAAAGATCGAATTCGCTTGGAAATTCGAGGCTCCGGAGAGACACGGAGGAAGCGAGCATAGAGAGGGGGGGGGGAGGTTCCAGACTGTAACGTCGGGCTGGGATGCTGGAGTGAAGTATACGTGTATATGCGCGGGCACCCAATGTGCTGCACCAACATCGCCCAAAATACGTCTCGTGTGCCTCGCTCGGATTACGCGATTCCGAGACGAGCTCTCAACTCTGGTCTGTGACGGGGGCAAAAGCCTTTCTCCCTGCGCATCCGCCCGCAACCTTATCCCTCGGCACTAGCTCCGTCTCGCTTCACTTAATCACATTCCGGGGATTCAACTTATCGAGACACCGCAGGAATCCGATAAGACGCCGGTGGGGGGCGGCGGCGAGATCGATTTACCAGCGATCCGTCCGACCATTACACTTTATTCCACTTCCTGTATCCCCATCTGACCTCTCATTTATTGTGTTATTTAATATGAAGAGAAAAGTTAGTCATATTTGTGAGAAGCTCCCGGGGTAAAATAAGGTCGCCCAGTAGTGGACGGTGTACGATTTCGAAGGTCTCCCATCGATATTCGGATGAGTGACCGCTCATGGGTGAAGGCTCGGAGTAGGCGAAAAGTGGCTGTGTGCAACACTCCGGGAGCGAAACATAGCCGAGGGAAAAAGGTGAGCCACAACTTGGGCCAGGAATGTTCACAAAACTATTCGCTTATTTTGAAGCTTCAAGTATAAATGAGATCGGAGAACGATATATTCCGTTTTGAAAATCGATCAGTCGTGTGAAAAAGTAAGCGAATAAAAATCCCTCGACATTGTCACTCAAGCCTCGTTGATCTATCTCAATGCTACGACGCTGTTCAAGTAAATTCGTCATGAAACGTAGGTCCACCCACGCAAAGTTTAATGTCCGATTCCGTCTCGTTCGCTAACTGTCGTGTCGAGGAAAAGCCTCGGAGCTTCACCGCCAGACACGTCATCCTCCAGACGATATTGTAAACTCGGCAACTCGAAATGAAATCACGTCAAGCGTGTTATCATTGACGCGGCTATAGATAAGTATGCGCGTAACCAACGAATTTGTTCGAATAAGCGGAAGCTTCCACACTTCTCAACGTCGAATGAGAGGAACTAATATTTTTATTGAGAATTTCGATTAGTTTACGATTTAACAAACGTCAACGTGAAATACATTATTTCTGCCTATAAATTGAATTTTCGATTTGTAATGAAAAATCGACTAGAGGCGTTTTCCTCGAAACGTAACATTTCCCGCCTCTCCGAATGTAGTTGAGCGAATTTTTAACTTATCACGATCAAACTTGGAACACATATTCTTTAACATATTCTCCTTTGCATGGGCCTGAAAGTTTGTTTTGTTTTTAAGGATAAACAATGTTTGAAAAATATTTTTCATGGCAAATGGTTTTTCGCAAAAGTCGTGAAGGTTTTCATTTTAGATTTGAAAAATGTAGGTTCATCCTCAGCGTATTATTATACTACATCGGATTGGTTTTGGTTTTTTAATTTCGGTTAATTAGAGCAACCTGTGCCTTCCGCGGCGCATTTCTGAGGAAGCTACTTCATGCAGCAGCTGCTCAGCTGATTGAGGTAGAGTATCCATAAGTCGAATTTCCATTACCGAATATCCATAAGTGAGTATAGAGTAGAAATAAGTGCCAGAAATGGCGGGAGGTAGAGGAAAAGTGAGTATAGACTAGAAATGAGCGCCAAAAATAAACCCAAACAAATCCAAACAAACCCACACACTAATCCGAACAAACCCAAACAAGCCCAAACAAACCGAAACAAATAAACAAACTCATTTCTACTCTATACTCACTAATAGATATTCGACTTACGGATATTCGCACTTATGGATACTCGTCCTTGTGGATATTCACTTATGGATATTCGACGACAGTGGCGCCGCTATTTATCAATATTTTTTCGATGAAAACTGTACTTCCATTATCTCAAATGCTAAATAACAACAACACGTCTTATTCTCTGAATAAAAAACCCCTTATTCTCTGAATAATAAAAATAAACATAAAAAAATCGAAGAAAGGACTGTTTACTTGACCCTCCCCTTTGGTTCAATTGATTCAAAAGATATATATGTGTTTGTCGAGTCAAAAAATTGGTCGTAACATTTGACGGATAAAAGTTGATTCGTGAACAGTTTTGTTCGCGAATCAACAACATTGAACAGTTTTTTTCAATCGCTCAATTCGCACGAATAAGCCAATAAGGCACGTTAATTTGTAGAAACTGACGGAAAATTGTAACACCGATTTCACTTCGACTTGGACACCCCCGAACCACAAATAAACAATTCCCGCTTATCTTTCCGTTTAAACGATCCGGAAAGCTATTACCATCGAGCCTAATTAAGGTGCTGGCTATACGTGCGTCGATGGGATATTCGGGGGAGCCATATGATCGGTCCCGTGTTCATTTGACTGTCGAGCGGAGGCTCTCACGACGGAACTCACGTTCCGGAGGTCCACATAGGTAGTCCGTGTCCGTGTATGGGGGGTTTGGGAACGGCGGCTGGGGTGAGGGCAGGCCAAAAGGGAGTGCACATCGAATGTTTACTCGAAAACTACCGCACTCGCGGGTGTTCGCGGCCCGATATCCGACCGTGTAGTGGTCTCGCTTTGCCTGGCCTCCTTTCCATTTGCCTCCATCTCACTCTGTGTTTTTTTCCCCTGGCTCTCGGCCAGAAAGCGTGGCCCTGCAGCAATAGTCCTTTCTCCGTTTCGCTTGTCACAGCGGGCTGTACTGTATAGGTATATTTTCGTCTTTATAATGCAATGGGGCTACGATATGCATGCGCCAAATCTACCTCCGAATTTCATTCAAACGATCGATAATTTATTGAGAATATATTCAAATGCTTGCGGGGTTGGGTAGTGACCTTGTGAATTTTGAAGCTGTACAGCCATGGGTGCATGATCGTGCGCGGAAAATGTTCATTTTTCATGGCTCATTTTTTTATCGCTAATTCATTTTTGACGACTGTCTCATTTCATCATTTATCATTGAATCGAATTAATAATTTTATTCGTTCGAGATACGAGACACTAAAGTGTTGCAAAAGATATTATCCTACAATGAACAGATACTGACGGATACATTTAAAAAGACAACATTTTTTTTCCGATGCTGCTCGTGTTCAACTCTTACGACCTCAGTCCTTTCACGTTCACCCCACTGGTATCATTTCACTATTCCGAGTTTTTCGGACCCCAAAGTGTTGCCTACCGTCCCATTTTTACATTGATCCGAACCAATACTTGAATGGGTGACTTCGACCAAGCTTGTTTCCATCTAATTTTACGCCCTTTTAAGTTTTTTTTTTTCGACGTTCACGTTCTCGTCTTGGGAAAGGAGCTGCGAGACGGTTAAAAAAAAGGAACTAAAAGATCCAGAAGTAATCTCGAGGGCCATAAATTGTGGACTGCTCGAGCATACAAGGCCCCTCTCGTGAGAAATAACGCGCTGCAGCGTTGCTACGTGCTCTTTCACACCCACAAGCTCGCAGCCCTTCCTTTTTTGCGTCGTGTGCACGCGAGAGAGAAACTTTCCTTTTGCGATGCATTAAAGTATCCGTGCATGCGTTTCTGCAGATGGTGCAACGTCTTTCAACGAGGAAATATCTGCGGTTAGGTCAAAAGGAAGATAGAGAGATCGGGCTCTCTAAATTCAAGACACACGGTTCATCGTTTGAACTGTCCTGTCTTGGCACACGCCAGGAAGAAATAGGAAAACGTGAGGAGCCTCGAGTATAACCGAGCTCCTTCCTCGTGTGTAGCTATTCCATTCTTTTTTCTCTTTGCCTCGTTGCTTTTTTATCTTCGCCGCCACGAAGAATCGCGAGGTAAGCCAGACACAGTAATAACGTTTCTCGTCTCAATTTGCACAAAAATTTTAACACGATTCACGGATTATAAAATTTCAACTCACCGCGCGCCCGTTTGCGATCGGCTCAACTTTTCTCGCGATCACTTCGCTTTGATCCTCTCCTGTGATCTGAAATGCAAAGAAGGCAAAGGAAAAATAGTGGCTGAAGAAAAATTCAACGAGATAATTACCATAATAATCGCTCAAAGGAAGCTGCCCCCCCCCCCCCCCCCGAGGATTTTCCAATTATATATTCACTGTGCGGTACGATCAATGGGAGGAGAAAAGTCCGAGCTGATCAAACTTTTCGTAGTCATGATTCTTGGAAGGAGAAAAAAATCAGTAAAAAAAATCAGATGTGCAATTATTTTCACTTGATTTGTACAATTACGTGTTAAATAAAATATGGATGCAATTTTCCAGGACACGTGTACACAGGGTATCTGTGTAGCTCCACGGTGTCGAGAGAATAAAGGCGTGAACGTAGCTCTCGGTGTACGAAGGGTACGGCAGAGGGGAATAGGTGGTCGCCTCAGGGGGCAAATCGAAACACGAGCCGGTGGCTCTCGCGAAGCGTGTCAGTGTCGTGGCACTTTAGGTAATTGAAATCCACGGTAACAAATCTCATTTACTTAAAGCCTTGTCGTCGGACGCCATAGCGAGCGAATGTTCAGCCGAGAGAGCGAGCGAGAGAGAGAGAGAGAGAGAGAGAGAGAGAGAGAGAGAGAGAGAGAGAGAGAGAGAGAAAGGAGTAAGGAGAGGACACAGAATACGTTGGCGGCGTTTCGATACAGCTCTACCCCGTCCAATCTAATCAATTTGCGGTCAAAGATGCGGTTCGAAGGTTATATAGCGTCACATCGACAAATCGATCGATCTGTGCAGCCACGAGCCGCTATTTTTCTTCGCTCCTCCGACTCTCCCGAGGCTCACGAGTAAACTTTTGCTTCGCCTTGCCACCGTCTAGAAAAATCGTATATTCGGAGAGAAAGAGAGTACGGCCCAATGGTGGCTCTTACGGTGCGATGGACTCTTATCGGGTCGCACGAAAATACACGTCTCTACTGTTTATATATATATATATATATATATATATATATATATGTATATAAACATGTACAGTATGAAGTCCACTTTACTGTACATAACTATGTGCGGCACAGCTTTCGATACTTTAACATTTTCTTTACAATTACTTGGCCTTCAATATTGTATGCAACTTATCGAAAGTTTCGGGAAACCTTTTTTTTCAGTCCTGTTGGTCTACATTTACAAAAACTGTATACTTTCAAAGTTCGCTTCGTTAAAATGCAACGAAAATATGTCTTCTTCTGTATCGGCGTGTTTTTTTCCGCCCATTCAGGCTACGTAAATTGGTGAAACATTTTTGAAGACCCTTATTGAAAATCTGCAAGCAGAAAGAGCAAAGAAAAGTGGACGAATTACTAATTAGAAAAAATTAGATAGATACCAATAAAAAAAGAAGGAATACAAAAATCAGAATGTATTTTCGTTGCATTCCAACGATGCAAACTTCAACATAATTTTTGTATCAGTGCTTTTGGGCTCGATTTCGAACCTATTTTTCAGTCCTGTTCCTCCCGATCATGGTCCGGCTGTTTTGTTCGAATTTTTCTGAGTTGATGCACGAAGACGGGAATTGAATAAGTTCTTTTTGTTTTCTCATTTTAATTATACAGCAGTCTGACACCAGCATAAAATGGAGATGTTGAGATATTTGGCTAAGTCGAAGATAAGATCAAAAAAATATGCTCAAAGAGAAGCAAATAGATATTGAGTTTCCCGGAAAGATCGTACCCGGAAAGGGTACCCCGGAATTTGGGTTTCCCGGAAAGATCGATATCTACCGAAAGATCAAGTTTCGGTAGATATCATATTGAAAAATTGGCACAAACTTTATTACGGAAAACCCAATACTTTGGAAGATCGAGATCAGATTGGACGGGATAACATCAGCATCCAGTTTTTAGAGCTCAGGGAAGTCAACACGGGCAAAACGTTACGGGGATGAAGGGGCCGAGAGGAAAAATGCGCGAGAAGCCAACGGAGGTACCCTAAAGAGGGACGGATCGATTCGTACAGCGACGCGGATGCTTCGAAGCCGGAGAGAAAGAGGACCGAATGACCGCGGTATACTCAAACGCAATTTAATGAGCCATTCGGGCAGCGCGAAGTATCGGCAAGCGCGAGCAAATTTTGCGCGTGTCAGCAGCAGTGTCTCGATCGCGTGTAATCAAGTGCCCCTAGTTTCAGTTGCGCGCGTGATGCAAGAGTCACGTTTGTATAAGTGTAAAAAAATTCTCTCTCTCTCTCTCCCTCTCTCTCTCTCGCTCTTCTCTCTCTTAGATGTTCGAGGTTATTAAATAAAACGCCTCAAGGGAAATAAAAAAATTGAAAGAGTCCGGTGAAGGCCCACGAGTCAAATGGAATTCGTTGCCGCAACAAGGGAATAACGAGGTTTACGATTCAATTATTGTATTTTTTACGACGCATGGAATTGCTTTTTGCGCCAATTTTTTCTTTCTTTTAATTATTCACGTTGGTGGTCTAGAAAAATTATGTGTATTGGTTGTGTCGGTAAGGTCGGTACATCGGCCTACGCTTTAATTATTCTATTGGGGTTGTCAATTGGCGCGGGTAGATGTTGGCGGCCTGTGGCGGTAACGTTATTTGGTGGCGTCTGTCTAATCTGTTGTTTATTATTCAGTCACTGATGCCGAATAACCATAGCAAGTTACTCGATTGAACGGCACGTCCAAATGATAAAACTTTATTATCAAAATGAGTGTTCGTTAGTGCAAACGTTGCGCGCGAAAAATCATCTTTAGCGGCGAGGCGCATTTTTGAATGAATGGCTATGTTAACAAGCAAAATAGTCGAATATGGGACGACGCGAACCGACACGAGGTTCACCAGGTGGCAGCGCATCCACAAAAAGTTACTGTTTGGTGCGGATTTTGGGCCGGCGGCGTCATTGGTCCGTACTTTTTTGACAGCGACGTTGGTGAGACCGTCACCGTCAACGGCGAACGCTCCAGAACGATGATAACCGATTTCTTTTGGCTCAAATTGAATGATATGGACGTAGACGACATGTGGTTCCAGCCGAACGGCGCTACGTGCCACACAGCGGACGCCCGATGCACATTCTGCATGCATGAACCATTTGAGGGTATGATTATCTCTCGCAGAGGTGACGTCAATTGGCCACCAAGATCGTGCGGTTTGACTTTCAAATTGACATGCATAGGCCTTTTAAATAAAAAAAAGAATTTCGTTACTACCTCACACACAGCTTGTTTTATTCCATTTCAACATCTATCCGCCCGTATTTAAAAACCCTGTACATTAGTGGCCGTGCACAATTATCTTGTTGAAATATCTATGCCGTAGAGTCTTGCAAAATCGCATAATGTCGTTCTCGCTGTCTCTTCACGCCACACTTGACACTGCTGCATCCCTCCCGCCGCTCCTGTAGGCCTATTCTGTAACTCGTAATAACAATGTTCGTTATCGTTAGCTACCGATAGCCAATAAGAGGCTCCCTTTCTTCTGTAATCGTGCATGCGATTGGCCGTCGCTAGCTAACGATAGCGAAAACTATCGCTACCGAGTTACAGAATAAGCCTACGGTGCTGGTCAACTTTTTCTCGATGCACTATAGCATCACATTCTCACTGCGGCCCAGAGAATAACGATGGCCTCGCTCTCGCATATTGTTTTTTTAAATTTATTTTTATTGCCGACGATACGCCAAGGAAACGATACCATAGTTATATAATTAATTCGCTGTTAATGTAAAAAAACTGTCTGAGCAAATAAATCCAGATCTACTTCTCGTAGCGAATCCGGCTCGGGCTAATTGCGACGCTGGGTCAGAGCAGACGAAGCTAGATCTACTGATCAGTAGATTCGACTTGATCTGCTCAGACATGTTTTTCATGCACAGTTATGACATTGTTTCCTCGAATAATCTAGATTGATAATTCTCAAAAATAATACAAGAACATAACGATATTTATGTGCTTGCATAAATCCATTATCGTCGACCGCCCGCCCCCTATCTCCCGTCTCTCTCACTCTCTCTCTCTCTCTTGAGATCGACATGCGAGAGTTCCGTATCGACGGATCGATAAATAAAGAGTGACCCAAACGTTGCCGCGCGCTGTGACCGACATTTCGAACAAAGGGGGATAAGTTATACGTCGCCGATAATAGAAAAGCCACGAACAATTTTCCTGTGGAACGAGTTACGTTCTGCACAGACACGATCATAGTCCATGCGCATAAGTGCACTTCTGTACACCCATACAGCTGCACGTGTCCGCAGGCCCGTTGAAATAGTTATTCAGCCTTCGATCGTCCGTGATCAACGAAAGTAAAAACGCGTTCATACTACACATTTCACTTGTTATTCTACCAGTCATGGATAATGAATTTAATATTCACCATTAAAAAGTGATTATCGTTGATATGTATTTGTACGCGTTTGTGGAATGAGAGCAAGAATTGTTTTTTTACAAAACTCGTATTGCTGTACCGGTAACTTGAACCACTCCCACATACGTCGGGTGCTTTCCAAACAAATTCGAAATACACGATGAGCGAACGCGAAGATACGAGACTCGATAAAGTTCTGGGTTCACTGCATCCTCCAATTATCAATGGAATACCACTCCCGACATCCCTCCAGGAATCGCTACTCTCTGTCTTCTTTCATCCCTCCGATCCTCTCTCACATTTGTTCTTTCTCATATTTGCTCTAACCCTTTTAACATTTGATTATTGGAGATAATTGCTTTTACTACTTTATTTCTCATTTTATTCTATGTTTTTTTTATTTTCATTTATTCTATTTATTTTATTTTATTTCATTGCTCTTCATTTATTTAAATGCACCCATCTTCGATATAAAATGCGTGAATTTTGGTTTATGTTCTTTGGATTTTTTTACTTATTTCGTTACATCAAATTTATCTTAGGTTTATGATTACATTTTTATTTATATCGATCTTTGCTCTGTATTTCAATTTGCCGTTTTATTTTGTTTTTATATTTTATATTTTTCATTATCGGATCTTATATTGTTTATTTAGGTTTTGTATCGAATCATTATTTTGTGTATTCGTGTTTGTTTCGTCGCTCTCTCTCTCTCTCTCTCTCTCTCTCTCTCTCTCTCTCTCTCTCTCTCTCTCTCTCTCTCTCTCACTCTCCCCTGCACATCCGATGGATATATTCGCAGTCTCTGCGAGCGTTCGTGCAAAAACCACCGACGTTTCTCCGTATAATCCCCTCTCGTGATACTTCCGTGAAACGTGCGAATCAGAGGCATACACTTCCGGCGCTGGGAGGGGGGGGGGGGGGCTTGCGCATATTTACGTGCGGGTGTGGAAAATTGACGATGCGGAGTCAGCAGCCTCGAGATTCCGCTAGACTGAGATGAATGAGAAGGTTCTACTCGTCCTGTCGTTTTTCGTGAATACACCCATACACGTGTGTACGTTGATGCAGGGGGTTGTAAGGTATAAACAGGCAAAGAGCTCTCACAAGAGCGGCCCCACTCATCGCACCCCTATTTTCTCGTGTTACCATCGGCGCTGTCTTTCGCAGTTCCACCCCATTTTCTGAATGTATATAGTTTTGCGCACCGTGGCAAAGGAAACAAAAACTAAGGGGGTCGGTTTTAAATCGAGTATTGCCCGTTTTTGGAGCACGTCACTCGGGAAGTGTATTCAATAACTATACCGAAAGATTGTGTTTTTTAAATTATTTCTGAGTCGGCAATATTTTTTGCTCGTATATTTTTATCGACTCGATGATCGAGGAGGGTTCGTTGTAACGGTGCGTTATTGCCCGAGGTTGCCTCGACGCCATATTGCAAAACCGGTATTATGCTACGAAACTTGAAAAATCGTCGAGCCCACAAGCAGCATCGCACGCGCCTTCTCTCTCTCTCCCTCGCTCTCTTTTGATCCCGGCCCCCTTTCCCTTTCTCTTACCGGACCACCTGCGAATATTCTCGATACCCCGCGAAATTGCGTAATCGGTTTCACCGCGTCGGTATATTGTGGAAAGAGTTAATGAGACAGATGCGATAAATTGCATTGAGCAATCCACGTACGTGCTCGTTTCTCTGTCCTCCGAAAATAGTCGTCTCGCGTTTGTTTTTTTCTTGAATTTTTGAACGTTTTTCTCGTACTTTTACTGAAACAATCCTTGGAGCAAAACAAATGTGATTTAACTCTATTTTACTCGAGAGAATTCGCCAAATTTGTATGAATAATTTGAAATTTTTGAAGCACCGGGTTGCGAATGAAGTTGGGAGATGCGCGAATGAGCCGCAAGGGCGTGTCTCTGTTAACGTTCGATAATATAAATTTGTATGAAATCGCAGCAAGAACAAGGTATATTCTCCGTGGTATGAATGTCCGGATAAGGGAAGGAGAGTATCCGAGCGATAAAATTTGCGGGCAAATGATCTGTCATCGATACTGTGCAGAAGAAGTGTACGCGGAATTATACGAGTCGCGAAGTTTCGTTCGGTTGAACACCGAGCATTCTCGCGGAATATACAGCAGCCTGGTATCCTGCTCGAGTTCTCGCTCTTCACTCGTCGGCTTGACCCAAATGTTTGTGTCACTGCCAAGTTCCGAGGAGCTGCGAGCCATGAAAGCTCTGGAATTCAATTCTCAGCTTGAACGAACAGATATATACGAGGCGCATAGAGAGAACAGTGCCATCCGGATGCTCCCTGCACAGTCAATTACAGAAGCGAGCTTTTCACCTCCTTCAATATAATTGCGAGGAAACCGCGCATATATAGATCTGCAAGGATGGTGCAATGCGTTTTTTCTCCGTTTCTCGCACTATGAGAGTGCGCTATGTCACTTGAATACTTGGAATGATGATTTCAGGAAGTAAGTGGGGGAGGAGAAGCTCAATTCTTGGCACACATTTATTAATTTAGCATAATAAAGTGAGAATTTTAAGCGAGGATAAATCTTCCACTCTTGATGTGTGTTATTATTTCATAACTGTTGCTATAGAATAATATCGGGTTACTAATGATAACTGACTTTTTCTACAATGTATCGCCAAAGTTTAGCGCTCATTTTATTATTTTTCAACGTAAATAAAAAAGGAAATCCCACCTGGAAATTTTAAACGCAAACAAAGTTGAGCACCAATATTACACAACACCAAAAATGAAAGGAACAGAAAAATTCTCCGATTTTTTTAGTGTTTTTTGAAGCACTGTATCTATGTGAAAAATGGTCATATCGAAATGAGGAAAAGCATTTTGAAGCTTCAAGTTTCTAGTTTCGAGATCTTTTGAAAAAAAATTTCTGTGGCTACGGTTATTGCGGAATCATAAGAAATAGCGGGATAAAAACATTTTACAAATTTTGTCGTGTTTTTTGCAACGGTCCACGGGCTCGGAATTTTTTTTTTTTTTTTGTTAAATCAATGTATAGGTCTTGTCAATGTATAGGTTATCTTGTTTATTCAGCTTTAATTTGAGTTTTTTTGGGCTCCCAACATCAATTTTTTGCTCAGATATCAGACTTTGAATGAAAAAATATCCTTTTGTCTTTGATCATCGATATCTCAGCAACCAATGCTCGTGCAGGCAATTCAAGGGTGGCTTTGAAACCTTAAATAAATTCCCTACAAGACTCTTTCGTTGACTTTCGAGACATTTTTTTTTTCGCCCTTAACACTAATTTGAAAGAAGTACAAAAAATGACTTTCTTACGGTTCTTCAGGAAATCGACCACTGCTTTACAAATATTGATGGAATAGCCTTGTACATTTTCGAATTGATCCGGCGAACCGTTTTTCCGGACCGATTGATCCAACTTTTACAAAACAAAAGGAAACCAGTGTACGATGTTCCTAAACATCGTGTATTCATCATCAAAATGACAAGACCAACTTTCTTCGACTTTTTTTCGGAATTACGCACTAGTTGCTTGTTAAATTTAAACAAATTTCTTTTAATTCGAAAAAAATATTTATTTTTCATTTTTTTTCCAAAACATTTTAGGCCAGAATAATGACTCATTTTTTTACCTGATTCGGCCTTTGCGCACCATAATTTCACTCATCTCTAAGTGTTTAATTGAAAGTTGATACCCCGAAGCTGTATTCACTAGTCGATCTGAGAACATTTATCTATTAATTCTCGATATTTTCTGCCGAGGTTACTCGGATTAGAAAAAACCGTTTTTTTTTCAAAACTAGGCATGATCATAAATTGAAAAAGAAAAACGTTAAACTTTACAAAATCTTTTCATTAATTTCTTTTACCAAAACTCAGAAAAAATGTACCAAAAAAAGATTAGTTTTGAAAAAAAACTGTTGCTTGGTTTTTTTCTTTCAAAAAAAGATCAGTTTTGATAAAAACTATGTTTTGTAACCCTAATAACATTCGCAGAAAATATCGAGAATTAATCGCATAAATGTTCTGAAATTGACTAGTGAATACAGCTTGGGGGTATCAACTTTTAATTAATACGATTGAGGATGAGTGAAATTATGGTGCGCAGAGGCCGAATCGTATTAAAAATGAATCAGTATTGTTGCCTGAAATGTTTTACAAATAAAAAAAGATTTAATTAATTTTTTTAACTCCCAACATTTTTTTTCTTAAATTCAATAAGCAACTAGTGCAAAATTGTGAAAAAACACGATGTTTAGGAACAATACACTTTTTCCTTTTTGTTTAGTAAAACTTTGATCGATCGGTCCGGAAAAACAGTTCGCTGGATCAATTTGAAAATTCACAGGGCTATTGGGGGTACATTAAGCTGAAACAAAATCTGGCAACATTAGTCTTTCTATCGATGCTTGTAAAGTAGTGGTAGATTTACTGAAAACCCGTAAAAGGTCATTTTTCGTACTTTTTTCAAATTAATGTTCGGGGTGAAAATATGTGTCTCAAAAATCAACGGAAGGGTCTCATAGAACATTTATTCAAGTTTTCAAAGCTGCCCTTCAATTCCTTGTGCGACCATTGGTTGCTGAGACATCGATTATCAAATACCAAAGGATATTTTTTCATTCAAAGTCGGATATCTCAGCAAATAATTGACGCAGAGAGACAAAAAAACCAAATTGCAGCTGAATAAACAAGCTAACTGGGATATACATTGATTTGGATGAGAAAAAAAATGCCCGACCCGTGGACTCTTGAAAAAAAACAAAACAAAATTCCTTTCCCGCTATTTCTTATGATTGCACAATAACCGTACCTCACAATAATGTTTTGCCATAAAATCTCGAGATTGGAAACTTAAAGGATTGGAAACTTAAAATGTTTTTTTTTCATCTCGATACGACCATTTTTCACATAGATACAGCGCTTCCAAAAATACTTTAAAAACTGAAGAAATTCTATTCCTTTAATTTTTGGAGTATTATTTTTAACGCAAATAAAAAGGTTCATCCACCTGGATATTTCAACATAACGTAAACTAATTTACTAATCTACGTTCTTCGCGGTACCGTAAAAATAATTTGGATACATTGACGGGTGAGACACTGCACTTCGTTTGTCGGTTGATTATGAATCGAAACAGAAAATGATTTATTTTCGTTTTTCCTCCTACCTAGAATTTTTTACTGCTCGTGTATTAAAAAACAATGACTTTTCTTTCGAATCATTAATCTATTGATCCAAAACCCACTATATCAATATTTCGCTATAAAATGGTTCAATCAAAAGGACTTTCTTTCATCCACCTATCATTTATGATTTTGCACTGCTTGATTATTAAACAACAATTATTCATTTTTCTCAAAAATTCATTGATAAAAAATACGACAGCCCACTATAACATTTCTTCATTACGAGAGTCTGGTACAATGTTTAAGGAAAATTTTCTCCGGCTAGATTCCGAAAGAGAGAGGATCAGAAAGTACACTTGGTTGGTTTGGGCAACATATCGTGCTGTTTGTGCGAGAGCGTGGGGTGGGCGAGGTATGGCTAATGCAAACGAGCACGGAACGTGCAAGTCGTCGTTGGACAACCAGGTGGTACAAGGGTGCTGGTTTCTGTCTCCAGCGAGGGGGTGTACGAAGGTTATTATTATATATGGAGAAATGGTCATATCGATCCGGAACTCGCGGACGTGGAAATAGCCCTTTGCACGCACGATTTTCCATACTATAATAACATACTGCGTAAGGTATATCGATCGAAACAATGCTCAACTCCGTTCCTCTAACATATACGCATTAATGTACAGTTATGCTACGAGCCAATCAATTTTCTGACCTCTGACAAAAGTATGTCGTCGCACCGCACAATTGTGCAATTCAATGCCGCTTTCACAAGAATTATTATTATTATTATTATTATTATTCGTCATAACTTTCTGAAAAAATGTGAAGAATTAAATTTGATTTTTTTTAGACCGGTGCGCTGATCTAGTGGTTAGCGTGCTTGCCTCTGAAATCAGCACATCGCGAGTTCGCGGGTTCGAATCGCCGTCTCGTAGTTTCGGAGAAAAATAAATGCGGGCGTGACGTAGCTCCAGTTCTACACAGGTGTCACGCACACGGACCGGTACGTCTGTGTATGGCTATAGCCTGTCATTTATTTCTCGACGAAACGCGACTAGCTCCGAGACTGGGAAGCGAACTCGGGACCGGCTGTATTGATCGGTATAGGTTTTCCGCAGTTTCCCTATACCCATGGCAGAAAATGTCATAGTGAATGCGATACAGAGGGGGAAGTCGGCTGCGGCCGCAAGGTGGGGATCGATTGGGGATGTGAAGTGGAGAAAATAGTGGGAAATGTAATAAGGGGACGTACCCTGTACATGACAGCTACAATAAGCGAAGCGTTCGCCGTAGCAGAGACAATGAAGAAAAAATTAAAAACTTCTGATTAAAAAAAGTAATTATTTTTTCGTTTAAACATGTAAACATGCAAGTCAGAAAAAAAGCAAACATTCCGAAAATTGCAATAAAAAAAATAATACAAACAAAAAACAAACAGAATTCAGGAGAAATGTTTTGCCGATCAGATTTTCTACACGACCATCCGGGAGATCCGTTCATGAAAATGTAAAAAAAAATCTTTTAAAAGAATACAGGTAGATGTTATTTTTATATATGGCAGAAAAAAGTTTAGAGGAAAGTCGAAAAAGAACTAAAGGTTGAAGAGAGAGTGCGTTTCCAGTCGTGTCTTGGTCATTGTTTGACGCGTTGAGAAAACCGTGCAAAAGACATGCTAGAAGCGGAAGGCACGACGAGAATAAATCTTTTGACCCGGCTCTCTCATACGAAGATAAAAGAACTGAGAAATGGAATAACAGTACATAGTATATGGCCTGTAGATATAGTTATACATATACATATTCATATACACGTATGTTTGTAGCGACTATCTTGGGTGGATAGTGCGGAAGAGAGGGGAAATCTGTGGGTGGACAATAAGCATCGAGTTACGGTACGTTTCTCTCTCTCTCTCTCTCTCTCTCTCTCTCTCTCTCTCTCTCTCTCTCTCTCTCTCGCTATCTGTGGCGTGGGAGTGAATTCACACTGAGTGCATCCCGAAGGTTCGAGCTGCAGGATATAGAGTTACCGCGGGGTTGAAATGCAACTGCAACGTCTTGGAATGGAACCGCATTTTTCTTCTCCCCATAATATTCATTCTTCGAAATTCTGGGACGAGGCGTACATCGTCAAGAATTCTGTTCGCGAAAAAAAACGTCGCAGGAAAGGATTTAAAAGTTGTGAAAAATTATTTCTAAAAATGAATCTCGGAATTTCCTTTCAAATTAAAGATATTTCCGATAAAGTACCAAGTATTTGAACATTTCCAGAGCAGCAAAATAATGCTTTTTGGAACATCTTCCATAATTCGCTCGATCGCAATAAGGAACAAATAACAAGATAGAAAAAAAAAGAAATCCGGTTCCCCATTTTTTTCCTCTCCCAACAGCAATAACCAATTCTCCGAGGAAGCGAGTGGAAGTCACGCGTGCAAGCGGCGAGTAACACGGGAATGTCATGAATTCAGGTTTGCGTTACGTTCGCGCGATAGAGCCCCTTCGGATAGGACTTTTCGACGCGCGGAAACACGAGAGACGCGATACCGAGGGCGGATGCACTTATTACACGTGTATACGGATTCATGGGGGATTTAATGGAAGGGAGAGGAGGAACTTGGACGAATATCGTTTGTATGCAGTTGCTCGTGCAACGAGAATGCCGAGGAGCGCAATGCCGGAGAATCCGAGGATGCGGAGGACAGTGGGGAGAGGGCTCTTTTCAGGGGATGGCTCTCGGAGGTAGGCCAGCGGAGACTCTCAGGGAATTTCATAAACTTTTGTCGTCTGGAAAGTTGGGAGGCGAAAGCTCCGTACGTGAATAGAGATCGTATATGAATTATGTGTGTGTGTGTGTGTGTGTGTGTGTGTGTGTGTGCGCGCGCGCGCGCGCGTGCGTGCGTGTGTAGCGACGAGAAAGATGCTGCTGAACACGTGGGACCGGAAGGCGTATAGTTATACAGCTATGAACACAGAACTATATGGGGCCATTTTCCGTGTGACACCACCGGAGGATACTCCGCGATCCAGCCTTGCACCTCTGGTCTCTCTGGGGAAAGATTCTTAGGCGAAGTGAGAAAGAACAAGAGAGAGAGGGAGAGAGGGAGAGAGAGAGAGGGAGAGAGAGAGAGAGGGAGAGAGATGGGTTCCTCTTGCAGGCTGACCCCGAGAGGGACGAAATGAGAAAACTTTGCGACGATATTACCCACGAAGGTGGAATATTATTTCGACAAATTTTTACTCGCGTGCATTTTTTTCTCGCATCGAAACTTTTCAATGGCTCGATTATTGTGGAAAGATTTTTCATTTCACATTTACCATAATTGAAGACCGTAATAAAATGTATAATAAGACCGGCGGATCGCGAATATTTTGAGAAATCTGTATAGCCGCGGCTGCCTATGAAGGAACGAGGTTTCAACACTATGGCGCCAAAGCTCGCGAACGTTAAACGGATTTTATTATCCGCTCGTGACGGCATTTAACGCCGCGTTAAGGTTGCCTGTGCGCCCTCCAAATTTCATTATTCGCCGCAAGTTTCTTCGAACCTGCGGAAGCGGTACGAAAGAAAATATTCATGGGAATCGAATTATACGAAGATGATGATGAAATTTGTGGGCACCGGCTCAGACCTGACTCTCGCATTTTATCTTATCACACTTTTTGCAAAAAGTTTTCGTAACCTCAAACGATAAATAGACGCGGAAAGAGACTTGAAAATACGTATTTTCCCAAGGCAGGGTATAAGCTGGTAAATATTTAAACGATGGCATTAAGTATTGGAAAGCTTCTATTATTTTTACAATAGGAAAATTGGCCTAGTGAGTGTATGGGAGAAAAAGGGAAGGGGCTGATCGAACAAATAATAATGTTTATTATGCTCCCGTGAATTTTCGGGCAAGTATTAAGTTCCAGAAGAAACAAAAGTGAAATATCGACAGGAATTTGAAGAGGTGAAGATTTTATATGAAACAAAAAATAAACACATATTACAGAAATAAAGATTTGATATGAAAAAAATAAACAGTATATAAGATGCGATGAGATAGTAAATAAAAATGATGTAGTTTGCATCGCTGGAATGCAACGTAATTAAATTTTTCAAATCAGTAAAATTTTTTGGCTGGTTTAGGATACAAAAATCACCGAAATGTTTTTTCGCATCCGTATTAACGATCTACGACTTAGGTACTTTACAAAAAAAACTTGGGTGGTAATGAAAGTAAAGAAATGAAAAATAATTGAATAGAATTCCCGTCACGTTCCAACGATGCAAACATCAACGTCATAAATAAAAGGTTAAAAAATAAATAAAACAGTGTACCGAAATACAAAATAAATCTCGATACAAGCAAAAATCATCAATTAAAAATGAAGTTAAAAACAAATATGAGAAGAAAATAATATTTAAAAAATTCACGCATATCGGATGAAAAATGAGCGATGATGTTGCGAATGAGGAATAAGCGATGAAATGGAATTGCGTCTAATAATCAGGTGTCAAACGAAAATAAACGAGAAGATAAAGCGAGTGAGTCTCGGTTTGTTCATCTCGTGATTTTTTCGTCGCAATTAATCTGGTTGTGTCGTTGCAAAAGACGGCCGAACGATCTGTACGTGCGCGGCAATAAAGTTCCGGCCAGACGGAGAACACTATTATGTACACATAGTATCTAGTCGGCGTGCACGTGACTATGGACTCGGTCTGCCGAGTTCTCCGGTTCGGCCCGCGATCCTTCGATAAATCACTCGTTTAATCACCTGCAGCCATGTGCCTGAAGTTTGCAACGTTGCTAAGCAACGATTTGGCTTGAAATTTTTTTTTTTTCTGTTGCGTCAAATTTTGGTACATTTCAACTCTATTTGTTGAAAAAATGAGGTAATTTGAATTTAAAATGTTTTCAACCACTGGGACCCACCCTTATCGGGGGGTAAAACTTTCAAAAAATTCTGTCTCTCGCGGGTTTGATATAATCAATTTTTTTATTGGCGTTGCCTGTAAGGTGGCCCAAACAGCATCCCTCCGTAAAATATCAACCCTCTGAATTTTCCGGAAAGCACCCCTATCGAGGGTTGAAACTTTCAAAAAATTCTGTCTCCCGCGGGTTTGATATAATCAATTTTTTTATTGGCGTTGCCTGTAAGGTGGCCCAAACAGCATCCCTCCGTAAAATATCAACCCTCTGAATTTTCCGGAAAGCACCCCTATCGAGGGTTGAAACTTTCAAAAAATTCTGTCTCCCGCGGGTTTGATATAATCAATTTTTTTATTGGCGTTGCCTGTAAGGTGGCCCAAACAGCATCCCTCCGAAAAATATCAACCCTCTGAAGTTTCCGGAAAGCACCCCTATCGAGGGGTGAAACTTTCAAAAAATTCTGTCTCCCGCGGGTTTGATATAATCAATTTTTTTATTGGCGTTGCCTGTAAGGTGACCCAAACAGCCTCCCTCCGTAAAATATCAACCCTCTGAATTTTCCGGAAAGCACCCCTATCGAGGGGTGAAACTTTCAAAAAATTCTGTCTCCCGCGGGTTTGATATAATCAATTTTTTTATTGGCGTTGCCTGTAAGGTGGCCCAAACAGCATCCCCCCGAAAAATATCAACCCTCTGAATTTTCCGGAAAGCACCCCTATCGGAGGGTGAAACTTTCAAAAAATTCTATCTCCCACGGGTTTGATATAATCAATTTTTTTATTGGCGTTGCCTGTAAGGTGGCCCAAAAAGCACCTCCCCGAAAAATGTCAACCGCCTGAATTTTCCGGAAAGCACCCCTATCGAGGGGTGAAACTGTCAAAAAATTCTATCCCGCGGGTCTGATATAATCAATTTTTTTATTGGCGTTCCCTTTAAGGTGGCCCGAAAAGCATCTCCCCGAAAAATATCAATCCCCTGAATTTTCCGGAAAGCACCCCTATCGAGCGTTGAAACTTTCAAAAAATTCTGTCTCCCGCGGGTTTGATATAATCAATTTTTTTATTGGCGTTGCCTGTAAGGTGGCCCAAACAGCATCCCTCCGAAAAATATCAACCCTCCGAATTTTCCGGAAAGCACCCCTATCGAGGGGTGAAACTTTCAAAAAATTCTGTCTCCCGCGGGTTTGATATAATCAATTTTTTTTATTGGCGTTGCCTGTAAGGTGGCCCAAACAGCATCCCTCCGAAAAATATCAACCCTCTGAATTTTCCGGAAAGCACCCCTATCGAGGGGTGAAACTTTCAAAAAATTCTGTCTCCCGCGGGTTTGATATAATCAATTTTTTTATTGGCGTTGCCTGTAAGGTGGCCCAAACAGCATCCCTCCGTAAAATATCAACCCTCTGAATTTTCCGGAAAGCACCCCTATCGAGGGTTGAAACTTTCAAAAAATTCTGTCTCCCGCGGGTTTGATATAATCAATTTTTTTATTGGCGTTGCCTGTAAGGTGGCCCAAACAGCATCCCTCCGTAAAATATCAACCCTCTGAATTTTCCGGAAAGCACCCCTATCGAGGGTTGAAACTTTCAAAAAATTCTGTCTCCCGCGGGTTTGATATAATCAATTTTTTTATTGGCGTTGCCTGTAAGGTGGCCCAAACAGCATCCCTCCGAAAAATATCAACCCTCTGAAGTTTCCGGAAAGCACCCCTATCGAGGGGTGAAACTTTCAAAAAATTCTGTCTCCCGCGGGTTTGATATAATCAATTTTTTTATTGGCGTTGCCTGTAAGGTGACCCAAACAGCATCCCTCCGTAAAATATCAACCCTCTGAATTTTCCGGAAAGCACCCCTATCGAGGGGTGAAACTTTCAAAAAATTCTGTCTCCCGCGGGTTTGATATAATCAATTTTTTTATTGGCGTTGCCTGTAAGGTGGCCCAAACAGCATCCCCCCGAAAAATATCAACCCTCTGAATTTTCCGGAAAGCACCCCTATCGGAGGGTGAAACTTTCAAAAAATTCTATCTCCCACGGGTTTGATATAATCAATTTTTTTATTGGCGTTGCCTGTAAGGTGGCCCAAAAAGCACCTCCCCGAAAAATGTCAACCGCCTGAATTTTCCGGAAAGCACCCCTATCGAGGGGTGAAACTGTCAAAAAATTCTATCCCGCGGGTCTGATATAATCAATTTTTTTATTGGCGTTCCCTTTAAGGTGGCCCGAAAAGCATCTCCCCGAAAAATATCAATCCCCTGAATTTTCCGGAAAGCACCCCTATCGAGCGTTGAAACTTTCAAAAAATTCTGTCTCCCGCGGGTTTGATATAATCAATTTTTTTATTGGCGTTGCCTGTAAGGTGGCCCAAACAGCATCCCTCCGAAAAATATCAACCCTCTGAATTTTCCGGAAAGCACCCCTATCGAGGGGTGAAACTTTCAAAAAATTCTGTCTCCCGCGGGTTTGATATAATCAATTTTTTTATTGGCGTTGCCTGTAAGGTGGCCCAAACAGCATCCCTCCGTAAAATATCAACCCTCTGAATTTTCCGGAAAGCACCCCTATCGAGGGTTGAAACTTTCAAAAAATTCTGTCTCCCGCGGGTTTGATATAATCAATTTTTTTATTGGCGTTGCCTGTAAGGTGGCCCAAACAGCATCCCTCCGTAAAATATCAACCCTCTGAATTTTCCGGAAAGCACCCCTATCGAGGGGTGAAACTTTCAAAAAATTCTGTCTCCCGCGGGTTTGATATAATCAATTTTTTTATTGGCGTTGCCTGTAAGGTGGCCCAAACAGCATCCCTCCGAAAAATATCAACCCTCTGAAGTTTCCGGAAAGCACCCCTATCGAGGGTTGAAACTTTCAAAAAATTCTGTCTCCCGCGGGTTTGATATAATCAATTTTTTTATTGGCGTTGCCTGTAAGGTGGCCCAAACAGCATCCCTCCGAAAAATATCAACCCTCTGAAGTTTCCGGAAAGCACCCCTATCGAGGGGTGAAACTTTCAAAAAATTCTGTCTCCCGCGGGTTTGATATAATCAATTTTTTTATTGGCGTTGCCTGTAAGGTGACCCAAACAGCATCCCTCCGTAAAATATCAACCCTCTGAATTTTCCGGAAAGCACCCCTATCGAGGGGTGAAACTTTCAAAAAATTCTGTCTCCCGCGGGTTTGATATAATCAATTTTTTTATTGGCGTTGCCTGTAAGGTGGCCCAAACAGCATCCCCCCGAAAAATATCAACCCTCTGAATTTTCCGGAAAGCACCCCTATCGGAGGGTGAAACTTTCAAAAAATTCTATCTCCCACGGGTTTGATATAATCAATTTTTTTATTGGCGTTGCCTGTAAGGTGGCCCAAAAAGCACCTCCCCGAAAAATGTCAACCGCCTGAATTTTCCGGAAAGCACCCCTATCGAGGGGTGAAACTGTCAAAAAATTCTATCCCGCGGGTCTGATATAATCAATTTTTTTATTGGCGTTCCCTTTAAGGTGGCCCGAAAAGCATCTCCCCGAAAAATATCAATCCCCTGAATTTTCCGGAAAGCACCCCTATCGAGCGTTGAAACTTTCAAAAAATTCTGTCTCCCGCGGGTTTGATATAATCAATTTTTTTATTGGCGTTGCCTGTAAGGTGGCCCAAACAGCATCCCTCCGAAAAATATCAACCCTCTGAATTTTCCGGAAAGCACCCCTATCGAGGGGTGAAACTTTCAAAAAATTCTGTCTCCCGCGGGTTTGATATAATCAATTTTTTTATTGGCGTTGCCTGTAAGGTGGCCCAAACAGCATCCCTCCGTAAAATATCAACCCTCTGAATTTTCCGGAAAGCACCCCTATCGAGGGTTGAAACTTTCAAAAAATTCTGTCTCCCGCGGGTTTGATATAATCAATTTTTTTATTGGCGTTGCCTGTAAGGTGGCCCAAACAGCATCCCTCCGTAAAATATCAACCCTCTGAATTTTCCGGAAAGCACCCCTATCGAGGGGTGAAACTTTCAAAAAATTCTGTCTCCCGCGGGTTTGATATAATCAATTTTTTTATTGGCGTTGCCTGTAAGGTGGCCCAAACAGCATCCCTCCGAAAAATATCAACCCTCTGAAGTTTCCGGAAAGCACCCCTATCGAGGGGTGAAACTTTCAAAAAATTCTGTCTCCCGCGGGTTTGATATAATCAATTTTTTTATTGGCGTTGCCTGTAAGGTGACCCAAACAGCATCCCTCCGTAAAATATCAACCCTCTGAATTTTCCGGAAAGCACCCCTATGGAGGGGTGAAACTTTCAAAAAATTCTGTCTCCCGCGGGTTTGATATAATCAATTTTTTTATTGGCGTTGCCTGTAAGGTGGCCCAAACAGCATCCCTCCGAAAAATATCAACCCTCTGAAGTTTCCGGAAAGCACCCCTATCGAGGGGTGAAACTTTCAAAAAATTCTGTCTCCCGCGGGTTTGATATAATCAATTTTTTTATTGGCGTTGCCTGTAAGGTGACCCAAACAGCATCCCTCCGTAAAATATCAACCCTCTGAATTTTCCGGAAAGCACCCCTATCGAGGGTTGAAACTTTCAAAAAATTCTGTCTCCCGCGGGTTTGATATAATCAATTTTTTTATTGGCGTTGCCTGTAAGGTGGCCCAAACAGCATCCCTCCGTAAAATATCAACCCTCTGAATTTTCCGGAAAGCACCCCTATCGAGGGTTGAAACTTTCAAAAAATTCTGTCTCCCGCGGGTTTGATATAATCAATTTTTTTATTGGCGTTGCCTGTAAGGTGGCCCAAACAGCATCCCTCCGAAAAATATCAACCCTCTGAATTTTCCGGAAAGCACCCCTATCGAGGGGTGAAACTTTCAAAAAATTCTGTCTCCCGCGGGTTTGATATAATCAATTTTTTTATTGGCGTTGCCTGTAAGGTGGCCCAAACAGCATCCCTCCGTAAAATATCAACCCTCTGAATTTTCCGGAAAGCACCCCTATCGAGGGTTGAAACTTTCAAAAAATTCTGTCTCCCGCGGGTTTGATATAATCAATTTTTTTATTGGCGTTGCCTGTAAGGTGGCCCAAACAGCATCCCTCCGTAAAATATCAACCCTCTGAATTTTCCGGAAAGCACCCCTATCGAGGGTTGAAACTTTCAAAAAATTCTGTCTCCCGCGGGTTTGATATAATCAATTTTTTTATTGGCGTTGCCTGTAAGGTGGCCCAAACAGCATCCCTCCGAAAAATATCAACCCTCTGAAGTTTCCGGAAAGCACCCCTATCGAGGGGTGAAACTTTCAAAAAATTCTGTCTCCCGCGGGTTTGATATAATCAATTTTTTTATTGGCGTTGCCTGTAAGGTGGCCCAAACAGCATCCCTCCGAAAAATATCAACCCTCTGAATTTTCCGGAAAGCACCCCTATCGAGGGGTGAAACTTTCAAAAAATTCTGTCTCCCGCGGGTTTGATATAATCAATTTTTTTATTGGCGTTGCCTGTAAGGTGGCCCAAACAGCATCCTTCCGAAAAATATCAACCCTCTGAATTTTCCGGAAAGCACCCCTATCGAGGGGTGAAACTTTCAAAAAATTCTGTCTCCCGCGGGTTTGATATAATCAATTTTTTTATTGGCGTTGCCTGTAAGGTGGCCCAAACAGCATCCCTCCGTAAAATATCAACCCTCTGAATTTTCCGGAAAGCACCCCTATCGAGGGTTGAAACTTTCAAAAAATTCTGTCTCCCGCGGGTTTGATATAATCAATTTTTTTATTGGCGTTGCCTGTAAGGTGGCCCAAACAGCATCCCTCCGTAAAATATCAACCCTCTGAATTTTCCGGAAAGCACCCCTATCGAGGGGTGAAACTTTCAAAAAATTCTGTCTCCCGCGGGTTTGATATAATCAATTTTTTTATTGGCGTTGCCTGTAAGGTGGCCCAAACAGCATCCCTCCGAAAAATATCAACCCTCTGAATTTTCCGGAAAGCACCCCTATCGAGGGGTGAAACTTTCAAAAAATTCTGTCTCCCGCGGGTTTGATATAATCAATTTTTTTATTGGCGTTGCCTGTAAGGTGGCCCAAACAGCATCCCTCCGAAAAATATCAACCCTCTGAAGTTTCCGGAAAGCACCCCTATCGAGGGGTGAAACTTTCAAAAAATTCTGTCTCCCGCGGGTTTGATATAATCAATTTTTTTATTGGCGTTGCCTGTAAGGTGACCCAAACAGCATCCCTCCGTAAAATATCAACCCTCAGAATTTTCCGGAAAGCACCCCTATCGAGGGTTGAAACTTTCAAAAAATTCTGTCCCCCGCGGGTTTGATATAATAAATTTTTTTATTGGCGTTGCCTGTAAGGTGGCCCAAACAGCATCCCTCCGTAAAATATCAACCCTCTGAATTTTCCGGAAAGCACCCCTATCGAGGGGTGAAACTTTCAAAAAATTCTGTCTCCCGCGGGTTTGATATAATCAATTTTTTTATTGGCGTTGCCTGTAAGGTGGCCCGAACAGCATCTCTCCGAAAAATATCAACCCTCTAAATTTTCCGGAAAGCACCCCTATCGAGGGGTGAAACTTTCAAAAAATTCTATCTCCCGCGGGTTTGATATAATCAATTTTTTTATTGGCGTTGCCGGTAAGGTGGACCGAACAGCATCTCTCCGAAAAATATCAACCCTCTGAATTTTCCGGAAAGCACCCCTATCGAGGGGTGAAACTTTCAAAAAATTCAATCTCCCGCGGGTTTGATATAATCAAATTTTTTATTGGCGTTTCCTGTAAGGTGGCCCGAACAGCATCTCTCCGAAAAATATCAACCCTCTGAAATTTCCGGAAAGCACCCCTATCGAGGGGTGAAACTTTCAAAAAATTCTATCTCCCGCGGGTTTGATATAATCAATTTTTTTATTGGCGTTGCCTGTAAGGTGGCCCGAACAGCATCTCTCCGAAAAATATCAACCCTCTAAATTTTCCGGAAAGCACCCCTATCGAGGGGTGAAACTTTCAAAAAATTCTATCTCCCGCGGGTTTGATATAATCAATTTTTTTATTGGCGTTGCCTGTAAGGTGGCCCGAACAGCATCTCTCCGAAAAATATCAACCCTCTAAATTTTCCGGAAAGCACCCCTATCGAGGGGTGAAACTTTCAAAAAATTCTATCTCCCGCGGGTTTGATATAATCAATTTTTTTATTGGCGTTGCCTGTAAGGTGGCCCGAACAGCATCTCTCCGAAAAATATCAACCCTCTAAATTTTCCGGAAAGCACCCCTATCGAGGGGTGAAACTTTCAAAAAATTCTATCTCCCGCGGGTTTGATATAATCAATTTTTTTATTGGCGTTGCCGGTAAGGTGGACCGAACAGCATCTCTCCGAAAAATATCAACCCTCTGAATTTTCCGGAAAGCACCCCGATCGAGGGATGAAACTTTCAAAAAATTCTATCTCCCGCGGGTTTGATATAATCAATTTTTTTATTGGCGTTGCCTGTAAGGTGGCCCGAACAGCATCTCTCCGAAAAATATCAACCCTCTGAATTTTCCGGAAAGCACCCCTATCGAGGGGTGAAACTTTCAAAAAATTCTATCTCCCGCGGGTTTGATATAATCAATTTTTTTATTGGCGTTGCCTGTAAGGTGGCCCGACCAGCATCTCCCCAAAAAATGTCAACCCTCTGAATTTTCCGGAAAGCACCCCTATCGAGGGGTGAAACTTTCCAAAAATTCTATCTCCCGCAGGTTTGATATAATCCTTTTTTTTATTTGTGTTTTATGTAAAGTGGCCCGAAGAGCACCTCCCAAAAAAAGGTCAACTCTCGAAAATTGGATAATTTTGACATTCTGGAACACCCCTTAATGGGGGCCTGAACGTTAACGAAAAATGTTCTCTTGTGGTATGCAGATTGCCATCCTTTTATCGTCGTTGTGGAAAGTTGAACCTCAAGGGAGCTTCCATAAAAGATCTCCGATTGGTGCCACTGACCTTAACTAGAATATTTACAGTTTTTAGAAAAAAGCGGATAAAGTTCCGAAATCATTAAAAAAAAATCGTCATCTAGAACATCTATAGTTTCTATTTTATATTAATCAAAATGACGAAAATACAAATTTAAGAGGATGGCCCGCATTTACGAAAAAAGCAACATTTCACGTAAAATTTATGTATAATTTGGCTTAAATAGGTATTTTTTTTTCTAATTTTTCAAAAACACCAAGGTTACAATGTTATTAATATTCCTGCCAAATTGCATCTCAATTGATTTTATAATTCTTTAGCAATCCTGCACGCCAATTTCGAAATTGCAGTTTTGAGAAAAATACGTTTAAAGTTTACATACAATTCGAATTAAATTTCACTACGTCCTTGTGGTGATGATTAATTACTTGAGCAATCTGTTCCAAAGTAATTCAACTATCAATTACAGTAGTAATTGTAATTGTTAGTGGTCAATTTAATTACTTTTTTCACATCTCTGCTTGCCCCTCTACGCTCTTGCTTCGTCCTGCGGCGCGCATCCCAGATCCGAGTGGTGAGGCACAGCGATGATCGGCTGCAACGGTTGATATTTTTCGAATTTTGCTTTGAAACTTTGGGAAACTTAAGTTTGGCGTACAGCTTCCTTTTGATATTTTAATAGATCCATCAAGAGGTTTTTCGGCGACGCGCCACATTCTTCGAGATATCGATTTTTGATAGTTATTTTTTAAACCCCCTCCTACTATATCTATAGCTGTCGGTCTCACTTCTGGCTCTACCTATACAGGGTGCTTAACGCATAGGGCGACACTTTTCTGGGGGATTGGGGAAGTCATTTGCTATTTTTTCCCCCTCAGACCCCGTGTCTTAAGTGTCACAATAAAAGAGATATGATTTTTTTCGTTTTTTCTCCTTCAAATTGCCCGATATTTCGTCTTTAAATCGTCTTAACTTTGTTATTTTTGGTTGTAAAAGCACGTGGTAACTTTTTATTATTAGCACTATCAGACCTAACCCAAACAAACCCAAACAAATTTTTATTTGCAGATTTATATTGCAATGTTCCGAATTATGTGAAAAAATCGTGCGATTTTTTTTTTGACGAAACTGGCCAGAAGATATTGGAGTAAATTAAAAATACTTATTTTTATTGGATCCGCACGATGCAAACTTTAATGCCATGGACGGCCGTACTTAGCCGAAATCACTTTGGTTATTAAATTCGGTTGACAATTTTTTTTGAAAATCGACGCCCAGCCAGTGCAGCCAGATCGTGCGTAAAAGTTACCCCCTCTCTAGTCTCTTACGCGCCCATCACACATCATTGTAGCGCGTGTCCGTGAGCGAGCGACGCTCGACCATCTTCCGAAAGACCCGAGCGCGGTCGAAGTTTCCCGACCGCGCCTTCGGCAGCTACGACGTGTATGGACGCCGAGCACGTTCATGTGCGGCCAAGCCGAAACGAAGGCTTCGAGGGAAAAAGCAAACGGAGCACGACTCGCGGGTGACGTCACCCGACGGCACGCGCGAGGCTCTTAGATGATTTCAATGCATATTTAGCTCTTGATTTTCTGCGTTATTAATGTATACAAAAAAATGTATCGCGCATTCTGATCGCTTATTTTTTCCTTTATACGTTAATTTAAATATAATAATAAATCTAAATTACAACTTATTTATCTTCTCAAATATTGTTTACGCTTTACTCACACCCGTCCTTATGCCAAATAAATTATAATTCATGAAAGTAAGCGGACATATATTTATATTCGTATTATTATATTAATTCTCATGCTTTGATCAAGCGATAAAGCATTATCCCCAAAAAAAAGCCAACCATCCATCCGGCCGCGAGTCGTGAGTACCAGAAAGTGCACATATTCTACAAGCGATGAGATGGTCCCGTTGGTAGCGTTCCTGGCTTCGGTCCGCAGGGACGCGGGATCGTTCCCCGCGCGCACTATTTTTTTTTTAAATTTATTATTACTTTAAATTATTTTTTTATTAGTTATCTTTATTAGTTATTATTATTTTAATTAGTTATCTTTAAGTGACGAATAATTTATCGCGCACTGTGACCGCTTATTTTATTAGTTTGTACGTTAATTTAAATATAATAATAAATCGAAATTACAACTTATTGATCTCCTAAAAAATTGTTTACGCTTTACTCATACCCGTCCATATGTCAAATAAATTGTAATTCATAAAAGTAAGCGGACATATATTTATATTCGTATTATTATATTCATTCTCACACTTTCATCAAGCGATAAAGCATTATCCCTTGATAATACTTTATCGCTTGATGAAAGTATATGAGAATGAATATAATAATACGAATATAAATATATTTTCGCTTACTTTTACGAATAACAATTTATTTGGCATAAGGACGGGTGTGAGTAAAGCGTAAACAAATTTTAGAAGATAAATAAGTTGTAATTTACACTTATTATTATATTTAAATTAACGTACAAGCTAATAAAATAAGCGGTCACAGTGCGCGATAAATTATTCGACACATAAAGATAACTAATTAAAATAATAATGATAACTAATAAAAACAACTAATCAAATAAGAATTAATAGTGATAATAAATTTGAAAAAAAATACTGAGCGTGGGGAACGGTCCTGCGCCCCTGCGGCCCGAAGCCAGGAACGCTACGAACGGGACCACTCATCGTTTGTAGAATATGTGCACTTTTTGGTACTCACGATTCGCGGCCGGATGGATGGTTGGTTTGTTTTTGGGGATAATGTTTTATCGCTTGATGAAAGTATGAGAATTAATATTATAATACGAATATAAATATATTTCCGCTTAACTTTATGAATTATAATTTATTTGGCATAAGGACGGGTGTGAGTAAAGCGTAAAGAATTTTTTAGAAGATAAGTAAAGCGTAAATAATTTTTTAGAAGATAAATAAGTTGTAATCTAGATTTATTATTATATTTAAATTAACGTATAATGCAATTAAATATTATATTTAAATTAACGTATAATGCAGAGAATCAAGAGCTAAATAAGCATTGAAATCATCTAAAAGCCTCGCGCGTGACGTCACCCTACGGCACGCGCGAGTCGTGCTCAGATTGCTTTGTCCCTCGAAGCCTTCGTTTCGGCTTAGCCGCACATAAACGTGCTCAGCGTCCATGTATTGTCGTAGCTGCCGAAGGCGCGGTCAGGAAACTTCGACCGCGCTCGGGTCTTTCCGAAGATGTCCGAGCGTCGCTCGCTCACGGACACGCGCTACTATGAAGTGCGATGGGCGCGTAAGAGACTAGGAGAGGGGGTAACTTTTACGCGCGATCTGGCTGCACTGTGCCCAGCTACATCACCTTCTTCAAGCCGCAAAACCGTACGTAGTTCCCGTTCAACGTAAACGTATAGTCCAGTCACCTTAGGCCATATTTTACGAAGTTCTATTCAAGAGGCCCACCCACTGGCCAATTTTTGTATAGGTTGTTTGGAACTACAAGAATATAGTCCTGAATTTTCGGACATTTTCGGGGTATATTTCACCAATATAAAATTATTGAAAATTAAAAATGGATATTTTTGAGATCATTTTTTTGGACCGCGTCCTATCGAAAAAAGTTTCGAAAAAAATTTGTTCATCATAACATCCTCTGTAAAAAAGGTCCCGAACAAAAGTGCTTACATTGTTAATTATGCGGTTAATGGCAAATGAAAATGAAAACTCTCCATTTCGTTTTTGCAACCGCAATCGGGTGTTTATTAACATGTCGGTTTGAAACTCGTACATGATGTAAAGGAGCCAGACCCCAAGAGAATCGTGCAAGATTTATCGATCTGCGAGATATAGTTTAGCAACAATCTGCGATCATCGAAAAATCTTTGCCCTTCAATATAATTTCTCGACGAAGGCCCACAGGGTGGAAAAAAATCGAGGAGCTTCGTGTCATCATGCACAAGCGATTTGGAAAAAAAATACGTTTTGTTGAAAATAGATACTGTTTCTTCGCGATTTTAGATTTTTGCTTATAAACAAATAACAATTCTGACCAAACTTGCAAAGATATCTGAAAAATTCTTGGACCATCTAACGCGTTTTTGGAAACAGAACATTTGAAAAAAAAATTTGCAATATTTTGATTACCGCACGAGATATGAATGTTTTTACGTTTGGTCAATTTTCTATTGTTGTAATAAAGATTTTTGCAAAATTCGAGTTCCTCAGCAATCCCTACGCTTCCGGCCATGGGATTCAATGAAATTATTCCCTTTACGAGCAATTATGCCATCACAGGTATCGATGTATTTCGATCGACGGCTCGCCGCCGAGCGCGCGGCGTCGACCGCTCGGCCGGGCGGCGCGGTGGGGATGCCTCCTCTCACTCTACAGCCTGGCGCGAGCGGCTTAGTTAACAAGTATAATAACTTACTTAAAAATGACCGTAAAACAATTTTTTTTTCATTTTACGTGATTTTTTCTTACGAACGCGATGGTGTTCTTGAAAATTATGTTCACCCCATAGCAGCCCCATGACCATGTTTCTTACAAATTTTACATTTAAACATGCTTTAAAATTATTTAACTGTGGATGGGAAAAGGTATCATAAATAAATCACGTAAAATGAAAAAAAAAATTGTTATACGGCCATTTTTAAGTAAGTTATTATATTTGTTAACTAAGCCGCTCGCGCCAGGCTGCGGAGTGAGAGGGGGCATCACCTCCGCGACGGCCGGCCGAGCGGTCGACGCCACGCGCTCAGCGGCAAGCCGTCGATCGAAATACATCGATAACTGTGATGGCATAATTGCTCGTAAAGGGAATAATTTTATTGAATCCCATGGCCGGAAGCGTAGGGATTGCTGAGGAACTCGAATTTTGCAAAAATCTTTATAACAACAATAGAAAATTGAACAAACGTAAAAACATTCATATCTGGTGCGGTAATCAAAAAATTGCAAAATTTTTTTTCAATTCTTCGTTTTCCAAGAACGCGTTAGATGGTCCAAGAATTTTTCAGATGTCTTTGCAAGTTTGGTCAGAATTGTTATTTGTTTATAAGCAAAAATGTAAAATCGCGAAAAAACAGTATCTATTTTCAACAAAACGTATTTTTTTTCCAAATCGCTTGTGCATGACGACACGAAGCTCCTCGATTTTTTTTCCACCCTGTGGCCCTTCGTCCGGAAATTCTATTGGAGGGCAAAGATTTTTCGATGATCGCAGATTGTTGCTAAACTATTCTCGCAGATCGATAAATCTTGCACGATTCTCTTTGGGTTTGGGTCCTTTACATCATGTACGAGTTTCAAACCGATATGTTGATAAACACCCGATTGCGGTTGCAAAAACGAAATGGAGAATTGTCGTTTTCATTTGCCATTAACCACATAATTAACAATGTTAGCACTTTTTTCAGGACCTTTTTTACAGAGGACGTTATTATGAACAAATTTTATTCGAAACTTTCTTCGATAGAACGCGTTCCAAAAAAAAATACCTCAAAAATGTCCATTTTTTAATTTTCAATAATTTTTTATTGCTGAAAAATACCTCGGAAATATCCCAAAACTCAGGACTATATTCTTGTAGGTCCAAACAACCTATAAAAAAAATTGGCCAGAGGGTGGGCCTCTTGAATAGGTCTTATGCTAAGTTGACTGGACTAGTAGACCCGCCTTCAAACACAAAGATAGAAACATACATAAACACACACTTTGGCATGCAGCGCGCTCTCTCCGCCGGTCGTATACATTGTAGTGACATTGGATAATGATGCGTTCTCACTCGTACTCGCACGCTTTGCTACGCGCTCGACGGTGTTGGGTCGAACGCTACCATACTGCTCGTGAGACGCTGGGTTCTCACTACTGCTCGAGCGTCTTTTAAATTTCATTGTCTCACTCTCGCTCGTGCGTCGTGGGCAATTTTCGGCTATCTCCTACTCTTTTCGCGTGGACGAAGAACGACCAAAGCTTTTCGTTTAGCTAGCTGCTTCGCATCGAAGACCGTGCGTTGGAGATCCCCACTCCCCCCTCTCCACACAGCCGCAACGCAGTGGGACTCCGTAACGACTGGCACTCACCCGGCGCTCGGTGCGCCGTTAAGGTTGCTATGGGGTCAAGTCGAAATGCTGCCACCGGGCTAAACATTTTTCGGACGTGTATAACTTCTTTTCCGAGCATCCTGCACCGTTTAGGTATGATGCACAGTACCGTTTTTTAGATAGACATTCTGAAGCTCGACGTATTTCGCGGATCCCATTATATTACGTTTGTGGAAAAGTCTCAATGGTTTTTGAGTGGATTATTAATATCTGCTAAAAAAAAGATGGGGCAAAAAAAATAGGTACATTTCGACTAATTATCCGACTAACCCTTGATACCGTGAAAATGAGGATTCACAGTACCCTTATAAAATTAATAATTTTTTTAATCGCGAACTTATGATCAAGTCAAGCCCGCAAAATGTACTGGTTGCGCAATCTGGGGAACGTCGTAGACGGCACAAATGCTGCCTATTTTATACATATTCGGTAATTATGCCCTCAATCTACTTGCCCAAGACAATTAACAACGAATATCATTTGTTCTCATTCTCTTAATTAGTAATAGTTACTCAATATTGATTTAATATCTATGTTCAGAAATGATAATTTTCTACAAAATTTCGAGGCAGACAAAATAGATCCGAATTTATACCATAAATACATTTTAACGCGAGACGAATTTACAACGTGGTTAATTGTCCGGTTTATAACGTCAAAATCGGTCCAAGGAGATGGGAACAATCAACATCGGTCCGGGTCCGAAACAAAATTCGCTGGGAACATAAAGTGTGTACCAAAGATGACGTTGAAGTTTACATCGTTGGAACGCAACGATTTTTTTTTTTTTCTTATTACGTCATTTTCATTAATATTCGAAACCCTTTCGTTTGGCAATTTGAGGTTAACCTGTCATAAAAAATATACAAAAACGTATATGTATAAATTTGGTAGAATTTGTGCCGTCTACGGCGTACCATCATCACGAAGCCCTACGATTGGGTGTTTCACTTGCACATAAGTCCGCGATGAAAAAAATTAATAATTTTATATCGGTACTGTCAATTCTCATTTTCACGGCACCAAAGGTTAGTCCGATAATTAGTCGAACCGTACTTATTTTTTCTGCTCCGTCATTTCCTTGCCAGATATTAAGCTACTGAAAAATGATCGGGACGTTTCCACAAGCGCAATATAGTCGAATCCACGAAATACGTTGAGTTCCCGAATTTTTATCTGAAAAACGGTACTGTGTATCACACCCAAATTGCACAGGATGATCAGCGAAGAGGTTATATACATGAAAAAAAAAATCATTCCGGTGGTAGAATTTCTCCAACTTTAAGGGGGAATATTCCTTCGTGAGGGCAAAATCAAGGGTTATTTTTGACCATCTATTTAAGAAAAACAACAATATTTTTACATTCGGTTTTCTATATATGTTAGTACAAGTCTTAAAGTAAAATGATTTTTTAAAATTATTTTGAAACAAAATGGCGGCGCAGTAGTCGATGAAAGAAAACTCTCTTTTTTCATAGTCCTCTACGGACGTATTCGCACAGGTCAACATTTTTAAGCTAGAAAAAAAACGAAAAATATTTTGGATGTAGATGTAAAAAACTAGTCCAGTACGTAGGGGTGTTTAAAAATATTGAATTATTAAAAAATGGCGTTAACATGGAAAAAAATCGTTTAAAATGGGTCAAATATCGACCATAAAATTTTCAAATTCCAAATTATCGAAAAAATCCCACATCCTGGGCTAGAAAATGTTGTCAAGAAGCTACAGTTAAAATGTCAAGTCGATCGATTGAAAACTCGAGGCGCTACGCATACGCCGGTGTCTAAAAACATAGTTTCGAGAAAAACTACTGCGCCGCCATTATGTTTCAAAATAAATTTTAAAAGTATTCTTTTACTTTATGACGTGTACTAACTGTATAAAAAATCAAATTTAAAAATATTGTTTTGTTTTTCTGAAATAAATTGTCAGAAATTGCCCTTGATTTTGCCCTTACAAATGTATATTCTCCCTTCGCGGCAGCAAGCACCGGGAAAGTGCCAGGCCTTCCGAAATCGCACTGCGCTGCGCTTGTGCCCGGCGAGGGGGGAGTGGGGATATCCAACGCCCGGTCTTTGATGCGAAGCAGCTCGCCGAACGAAAGGCCCTGTTCGTTCTTCGTTCACGCGAGAGGAGTACGAGGTAGCCGAAAATTGCCGACGACGCACGAGCGAAAGTGCGGCAATAATAAAATTTAAAAGACGCTCGAGCAAGAGTGAGAACGCAGCATCATCTCACGGGCAGTATGGTAGGCAGTATGGTAGCACAATACCGCCGAGCGCGTAGCAAAGCGTGCGAGTGCGAGTGAGAACGCATGATTATCCAATGTCACTACAATGTATACGATCAGCGGAGAGCGCGCTGTATGCCAATGTGTGTGTTTATGTATGTTTCCAGCTTTGTGTTTGAAGACGGGCCTACGCTTACGCGAATGGGAACTACGTATGGTTTTGCGGCTTTAAGAAGGTGATGTAGCTGGGCGTCAATTTTCAAAAAAAATGTCAACCGAATTTATTAACCAAAGTGATTTCGGCTAAGTACGGCCGTCCATGGCATTAAAGTTTACATCGTACGGATCCAATGAAAATAAATATTTCTCATTTACTCCAATATCTTCTGGCCAGTTTCGACAAAAAAAGCCTCACGATTTTTTCACATAATTCCGAACTTTGCAATATAAATCTGTAAATAAAAATTTGTTCTGTTTTCTTTCGCATAGGTCTGATATTGCTTATAATATTCGCTGTAATATTGATATTTCGGGATTGCATTAAAGCGGGATATACACTTCCAACGATAATGAAATCGATCTTTTTTTTTCTTCAAAGGATGGAACTATATATGTAGATTATTTGCCTGAACTTCTAAAAAGCGGAAACCGAATTTCGATCTGAAATTTGGCATACATCATTCTTTAAACATAGTGAGAGGTCTAAAAGGATTTTTAGGGACGTGCTATGGTTTTCGAGATATCGATTTTTGAAAGCTTTTTTTTTACCGCTCCTTCTATATCTTTAGCGGATGGGCTCAGCTCTGACTACAGCAACCATATAGCAACTAGAGAAGCAAAAAAAATATAAACAAACCCAAGGAGATTTAAATTGAATAAATTAACCCTAGAAGTCTATGACGCCTGTAAAAAAATGAACTGTGGAAAAACGAAAAAATTAATCTACGATGCTGTGTCTATATCAATATTCAACGTACATCCAAGTCAACCTGCGCTCATATCGGTGGTCTGCTCACCCCACTATTCGCACAAAACGGAGAGCGCGATATAACATATACAGGGTGTTTGGCGCATGAGACGACACAATTTTTTGAGCGATTAGGGGGTCATTTCTACTTTTTTTACCCTTAGCCTCTACGTCCGAAGTGTTACGGTAATTAAGATCGTTTTTCTACGTTTTTTTTTATTTTTCGAAATTTCGCCTTTAAAATGTTATAACTTTTTTGTTGGTAGTTGTAATAGCACGAAATAACTTTTGTTGTATCCTACAATGTATGCTTATACATAAATAATTGTTTGATACCATTGGCTCAAAAAAATTGACTTCCAAAGTCTAAAAAAGCTTCCAAAGTCTCAAAATGCGATGCGGTTGAAGCTCGCATCATTGGAATGCAGCGATAAATTTTTTTAATTTCTTATTTTCATTATTATTCAAAACTATGCTTTGCAAATTTATTGCAGATCGCTAAAGAAGAATGCTAAAAAATGTTGGCGTGATTTTTGTAGCTCAAATCTGCCAAAAGAAATTCGGGGAATAACAAAAAGATTTTCATTACATTCTAACGATGCAAACTTCAACGTCATAATAACATAAAGTTAAAGTTTGCATCGTTGGAACGCAACGATTATTTTTTCTTATTTCGTAATTTGTATTAATATTCGAAATCCTTTCGTTTGGAAATTTGAGGTTAATAGAAACATTTTTGGTTGTTTTCCAACGATGCAACCTTCATGGGCTTGAAGTTTGGATCGTTGGAATGAAACAACTTTTTTTCTACTTCCTTTTCTTTATTAATATCAAATACCGTATTTTTTAGATTTCAATTATAGATCGCTAAATGGCGAGCCTAAAAAATGAACGCGCGGTATGTAGAGCTCAAATCTGCCAAAGAAAATTTTTGAAGTTCAGTAAAAAAAAAATTCATTGCATTCCAACGATGCAAACTTTAACATCATCAGTTTCGGTCCTCGATAGGGGTACTTTCCGGAAAATTCAGAGGGTTGATATTTTTCGGAGAGATGCTGTTCGGGCCACCTTACAGGAAACGCCAATAAAAAATTTGATTATATCAAACCCGCGGGAGATAGAATTTTTTGAAAGTTTCACCCCTCGATAGGGGTGCTTTCCGGAAAATTCAGAGGGTTGATATTTTTCGGAGAGATGCTGTTCGGGCCACCTTACAGGAAACGCCAATAAAAAATTTGATTATATCAAACCCGCGGGAGATAGAAATTTTTGAAAGTTTCACCCCTCGATAGGGGTGCTTTCCGGAAAATTCAGAGGGTTGATATTTTTCGGAGAGATGCTGTTCGGGCCACCTTACAGGCAACGCCAATAAAAAAATTGATTATATGGAACCCGCGGGAGATAGAATTTTTTGAAAGTTTCACCCCTCGATAGGGGTGCTTTCCGGAAAATTCAGAGGGTTGATATTTTTCGGAGAGATGCTGTTCGGGCCACCTTACAGGAAACGCCAATAAAAAATTTGATTATATCAAAGCCGCGGGAGATAGAATTTTTTGAAAGATTCACCCCTCAGTAGGGGTCCTTTCCGGAAAATTCAGAGGGTTGACATTTTTTGCAGAGATGCTTTTCGGGCCACCTTACAGGCAACGCTAATAAAAAAATTGATTATGTGAAACCCGTGGGAAATAGAATTTTTTGAAAGTTTCACCCCTCGATAGGGGTACTTTCCGGAAAATTCAGAGGGTTGATATTTTTCGGAGAGATGCTGTTCGGGCCACCTTACAGGCAACGCCAATAAAAAAATTGATTACATCAAACCCGCGGGAGATAGAATTTTTTGAAAGTTTCACCCCTCGATAGGGGTGCTTTCCGGAAAATTCAGAGGGTTGATATTCTTCGGAGACATGCTGTTCGGGCCACCTTACAGGAAACGCCAATAAAAAATTTGATTATATCAAACCCGCGGGAGATAGAATTTTTTGAAAGTTTCACCCCTCAGTAGGGGTCCTTTCCGGAAAATTCAGAGGGTTGACATTTTTTGCGGAGATGCTTTTCGGGCCACCTTACAGGCAACGCCAATAAAAAAATTGATTATGTGAAACCCGTGGGAAATAGAATTTTTTGAAAGTTTCACCCCTCGATAGGGGTACTTTCCGGAAAATTCAGAGGGTTGATATTTTTCGGAGAGATGCTGTTCGGGCCACCTTACAGGCAACGCCAATAAAAAAATTGATTATATCAAACCCGCGGGAGATAGAATTTTTTGAAAGTTTCACCCCTCGATAGGGGTGCTTTCCGGAAAATTCAGAGGGTTGATATTTTTCGGAGAGATGCTGTTCGGGCCACCTTACAGGAAACGCCAATAAAAAATTTGATTATATCAAACCCGCGGTCGATAGAATTTTTTGAAAGTTTCACCCCTCAGTAGGGGTCCTTTCCGGAAAATTCAGAGGGTTGACATTTTTTGCGGAGATGCTTTTCGGGCCACCTTACAGGCAACGCCAATAAAAAAATTGATTATGTGAAACCCGTGGGAAATAGAATTTTTTGAAAGTTTCACCCCTCGATAGGGGTACTTTCCGGAAAATTCAGAGGGTTGATATTTTTCGGAGAGATGCTGTTCGGGCCACCTTACAGGCAACGCCAATAAAAAAATTGATTATATCAAACCCGCGGGAGATAGAATTTTTTGAAAGTTTCACCCCTCGATAGGGGTGCTTTCCGGAAAATTCAGAGGGTTGATATTTTTCGGAGAGATGCTGTTCGGGCCACCTTACAGGAAACGCCAATAAAAAATTTGATTATATCAAACCCGCGGGAGATAGAATTTTTTGAAAGTTTCACCCCTCAGTAGGGGTCCTTTCCGGAAAATTCAGAGGGTTGACATTTTTTGCGGAGATGCTTTTCGGGCCACCTTACAGGCAACGCCAATAAAAAAATTGATTATGTGAAACCCGTGGGAAATAGAATTTTTTGAAACTTTCACCCCTCGATAGGGGTACTTTCCGGAAAATTCAGAGGGTTGATATTTTTCGGAGAGATGCTGTTCGGGCCACCTTACAGGCAACGCCAATAAAAAAATTGATTATATCAAACCCGCGGGAGATAGAATTTTTTGAAAGTTTCACCCCTCGATAGGGGTGCTTTCCGGAAAATTCAGAGGGTTGATATTTTTCGGAGAGATGCTGTTCGGGCCACCTTACAGGAAACGCCAATAAAAAATTTGATTATATCAAACCCGCGGGAGATAGAATTTTTTGAAAGTTTCACCCCTCAGTAGGGGTCCTTTCCGGAAAATTCAGAGGGTTGACATTTTTTGCAGAGATGCTTTTCGGGCCACCTTACAGACAACGCCAATAAAAAAATTGATTATGTGAAACCCGTGGGAAATAGAATTTTTTGAAAGTTTCACCCCTCGATAGGGGTACTTTCCGGAAAATTCAGAGGGTTGATATTTTTCGGAGAGATGCTGTTCGGGCCACCTTACAGGCAACGCCAATAAAAAAATTGATTATATCAAACCCGCGGGAGATAGAATTTTTTGAAAATTTCACCCCTCGATAGGGGTGCTTTCCGGAAAATTCAGAGGGTTGATATTTTTCGGAGAGATGCTGTTCGGGCCTACTTACAGGAAACGCCAATAAAAAATTTGATTATATCAAACCCGCGGGAGATAGAATTTTTTGAAAGTTTCACCCCTCAGTAGGGGTCCTTTCCGGAAAATTCAGAGGGTTGACATTTTTTGCGAGGATGCTTTTCGGGCCACCTTACAGGCAACGCCACTAAAAAAATTGATTATATCAAACCCGCGGGAGATAGAATTTTTTGAAAGTTTCACCCCTCAGTAGGGGTCCTTTCCGGAAAATTCAGAGGGTTGACATTTTTTGCGAGGATGCTTTTCGGGCCACCTTACAGGCAACGCCACTAAAAAAATTGATTATATCAAACCCGCGGGAGATAGAATTTTTTGAAAGTTTCACCCCTCGATAGGGGTGCTTTCCGGAAAATTCAGAGGGTTGATATTTTTCGGAGAGATGCTGTTCGGGCCACCTTACAGGAAACGCCAATAAAAAATTTGATTATATCAAACCCGCGGGAGATAGAATTTTTTGAAAGTTTCACCCCTCAGTAGGGGTCCTTTCCGGAAAATTCAGGGGGTTGACATTTTTTGCAGAGATGCTTTTCGGGCCACCTTATAGGCAACGCCAATAAAAAAATTGATTATGTGAAACCCGTGGGAAATAGAATTTTTTGAAAGTTTCACCCCTCGATAGGGGTACTTTCCGGAAAATTCAGAGGGTTGATATTTTTCGGAGAGATGCTGTTCGGGCCACCTTACAGGCAACGCCAATAAAAAAATTGATTATATCAAACCCGCGGGAGATAGAATTTTTTGAAAATTTCACCCCTCGATAGGGGTGCTTTCCGGAAAATTCAGAGGGTTGATATTTTTCGGAGAGATGCTGTTCGGGCCACCTTACAGGCAACGCCAATAAAAAAATTGATTATATCAAACCCGCGGGAGACAGAATTTTTTGAAAGTTTCAACCCTCGATAGGGGTGCTTTCCGGAAAATTCAGGGGATTGATATTTTTCGGGGAGATGCTTTTCGGGCCACCTTAAAGGGAACGCCAATAAAAAAATTGATTATATCAGACCCGCGGGATAGAATTTTTTGACAGTTTCACCCCTCGATAGGGGTGCTTTCCGGAAAATTCAGGCGGTTGACATTTTTCGGGGAGGTGCTTTTTGGGCCACCTTACAGGCAACGCCAATAAAAAAATTGATTATATCAAACCCGTGGGAGATAGAATTTTTTGAAAGTTTCACCCCTCGATAGGGGTGCTTTCCGGAAAATTCAGAGGGTTGATATTTTTCGGAGAGATGCTGTTCGGGCCACCTTACAGGAAACGCCAATAAAAAATTTGATTATATCAAACCCGCGGGAGATAGAATTTTTTGAAAGTTTCACCCCTCAGTAGGGGTCCTTTCCGGAAAATTCAGGGGGTTGACATTTTTTGCAGAGATGCTTTTCGGGCCACCTTATAGGCAACGCCAATAAAAAAATTGATTATGTGAAACCCGTGGGAAATAGAATTTTTTGAAAGTTTCACCCCTCGATAGGGGTACTTTCCGGAAAATTCAGAGGGTTGATATTTTTCGGAGAGATGCTGTTCGGGCCACCTTACAGGCAACGCCAATAAAAAAATTGATTATATCAAACCCGCGGGAGATAGAATTTTTTGAAAATTTCACCCCTCGATAGGGGTGCTTTCCGGAAAATTCAGAGGGTTGATATTTTTCGGAGAGATGCTGTTCGGGCCACCTTACAGGCAACGCCAATAAAAAAATTGATTATATCAAACCCGCGGGAGACAGAATTTTTTGAAAGTTTCAACCCTCGATAGGGGTGCTTTCCGGAAAATTCAGGGGATTGATATTTTTCGGGGAGATGCTTTTCGGGCCACCTTAAAGGGAACGCCAATAAAAAAATTGATTATATCAGACCCGCGGGATAGAATTTTTTGACAGTTTCACCCCTCGATAGGGGTGCTTTCCGGAAAATTCAGGCGGTTGACATTTTTCGGGGAGGTGCTTTTTGGGCCACCTTACAGGCAACGCCAATAAAAAAATTGATTATATCAAACCCGTGGGAGATAGAATTTTTTGAAAGTTTCACCCTCCGATAGGGGTGCTTTCCGGAAAATTCAGAGGGTTGATATTTTTCGGGGGGATGCTGTTTGGGCCACCTTACAGGCAACGCCAATAAAAAAATTGATTATATCAAACCCGCGGGAGACAGAATTTTTTGAAAGTTTCACCCCTCGATAGGGGTGCTTTCCGGAAAATTCAGAGGGTTGATATTTTACGGAGGGATGCTGTTTGGGTCACCTTACAGGCAACGCCAATAAAAAAATTGATTATATCAAACCCGCGGGAGACAGAATTTTTTGAAAGTTTCACCCCTCGATAGGGGTGCTTTCCGGAAACTTCAGAGGGTTGATATTTTTCGGAGGGATGCTGTTTGGGCCACCTTACAGGCAACGCCAATAAAAAAATTGATTATATCAAACCCGCGGGAGACAGAATTTTTTGAAAGTTTCAACCCTCGATAGGGGTGCTTTCCGGAAAATTCAGAGGGTTGATATTTTACGGAGGGATGCTGTTTGGGCCACCTTACAGGCAACGCCAATAAAAAAATTGATTATATCAAACCCGCGGGAGACAAAATTTTTTGAAAGTTTCAACCCTCGATAGGGGTGCTTTCCGGAAAATTCAGAGGGTTGATATTTTACGGAGGGATGCTGTTTGGGCCACCTTACAGGCAACGCCAATAAAAAAATTGATTATATCAAACCCGCGGGAGATAGAATTTTTTGAAAGTTTCACCCCTCGATAGGGGTGCTTTCCGGAAAATTCAGAGGGTTGATATTTTTCGGAGAGATGCTGTTCGGGCCACCTTACAGGAAACGCCAATAAAAAATTTGATTATATCAAACCCGCGGTCGATAGAATTTTTTGAAAGTTTCACCCCTCAGTAGGGGTCCTTTCCGGAAAATTCAGAGGGTTGACATTTTTTGCGGAGATGCTTTTCGGGCCACCTTACAGGCAACGCCAATAAAAAAATTGATTATGTGAAACCCGTGGGAAATAGAATTTTTTGAAAGTTTCACCCCTCGATAGGGGTACTTTCCGGAAAATTCAGAGGGTTGATATTTTTCGGAGAGATGCTGTTCGGGCCACCTTACAGGCAACGCCAATAAAAAAATTGATTATATCAAACCCGCGGGAGATAGAATTTTTTGAAAGTTTCACCCCTCGATAGGGGTGCTTTCCGGAAAATTCAGAGGGTTGATATTTTTCGGAGAGATGCTGTTCGGGCCACCTTACAGGAAACGCCAATAAAAAATTTGATTATATCAAACCCGCGGGAGATAGAATTTTTTGAAAGTTTCACCCCTCAGTAGGGGTCCTTTCCGGAAAATTCAGAGGGTTGACATTTTTTGCGGAGATGCTTTTCGGGCCACCTTACAGGCAACGCCAATAAAAAAATTGATTATGTGAAACCCGTGGGAAATAGAATTTTTTGAAAGTTTCACCCCTCGATAGGGGTACTTTCCGGAAAATTCAGAGGGTTGATATTTTTCGGAGAGATGCTGTTCGGGCCACCTTACAGGCAACGCCAATAAAAAAATTGATTATATCAAACCCGCGGGAGATAGAATTTTTTGAAAATTTCACCCCTCGATAGGGGTGCTTTCCGGAAAATTCAGAGGGTTGATATTTTTCGGAGAGATGCTGTTCGGGCCTACTTACAGGAAACGCCAATAAAAAATTTGATTATATCAAACCCGCGGGAGATAGAATTTTTTGAAAGTTTCACCCCTCAGTAGGGGTCCTTTCCGGAAAATTCAGAGGGTTGACATTTTTTGCGAGGATGCTTTTCGGGCCACCTTACAGGCAACGCCACTAAAAAAATTGATTATATCAAACCCGCGGGAGATAGAATTTTTTGAAAGTTTCACCCCTCAGTAGGGGTCCTTTCCGGAAAATTCAGAGGGTTGACATTTTTTGCGAGGATGCTTTTCGGGCCACCTTACAGGCAACGCCACTAAAAAAATTGATTATATCAAACCCGCGGGAGATAGAATTTTTTGAAAGTTTCACCCCTCGATAGGGGTGCTTTCCGGAAAATTCAGAGGGTTGATATTTTTCGGAGAGATGCTGTTCGGGCCACCTTACAGGAAACGCCAATAAAAAATTTGATTATATCAAACCCGCGGGAGATAGAATTTTTTGAAAGTTTCACCCCTCAGTAGGGGTCCTTTCCGGAAAATTCAGGGGGTTGACATTTTTTGCAGAGATGCTTTTCGGGCCACCTTATAGGCAACGCCAATAAAAAAATTGATTATGTGAAACCCGTGGGAAATAGAATTTTTTGAAAGTTTCACCCCTCGATAGGGGTACTTTCCGGAAAATTCAGAGGGTTGATATTTTTCGGAGAGATGCTGTTCGGGCCACCTTACAGGCAACGCCAATAAAAAAATTGATTATATCAAACCCGCGGGAGATAGAATTTTTTGAAAATTTCACCCCTCGATAGGGGTGCTTTCCGGAAAATTCAGAGGGTTGATATTTTTCGGAGAGATGCTGTTCGGGCCACCTTACAGGCAACGCCAATAAAAAAATTGATTATATCAAACCCGCGGGAGACAGAATTTTTTGAAAGTTTCAACCCTCGATAGGGGTGCTTTCCGGAAAATTCAGGGGATTGATATTTTTCGGGGAGATGCTTTTCGGGCCACCTTAAAGGGAACGCCAATAAAAAAATTGATTATATCAGACCCGCGGGATAGAATTTTTTGACAGTTTCACCCCTCGATAGGGGTGCTTTCCGGAAAATTCAGGCGGTTGACATTTTTCGGGGAGGTGCTTTTTGGGCCACCTTACAGGCAACGCCAATAAAAAAATTGATTATATCAAACCCGTGGGAGATAGAATTTTTTGAAAGTTTCACCCCTCGATAGGGGTGCTTTCCGGAAAATTCAGAGGGTTGATATTTTTCGGAGAGATGCTGTTCGGGCCACCTTACAGGAAACGCCAATAAAAAATTTGATTATATCAAACCCGCGGGAGATAGAATTTTTTGAAAGTTTCACCCCTCAGTAGGGGTCCTTTCCGGAAAATTCAGGGGGTTGACATTTTTTGCAGAGATGCTTTTCGGGCCACCTTATAGGCAACGCCAATAAAAAAATTGATTATGTGAAACCCGTGGGAAATAGAATTTTTTGAAAGTTTCACCCCTCGATAGGGGTACTTTCCGGAAAATTCAGAGGGTTGATATTTTTCGGAGAGATGCTGTTCGGGCCACCTTACAGGCAACGCCAATAAAAAAATTGATTATATCAAACCCGCGGGAGATAGAATTTTTTGAAAATTTCACCCCTCGATAGGGGTGCTTTCCGGAAAATTCAGAGGGTTGATATTTTTCGGAGAGATGCTGTTCGGGCCACCTTACAGGCAACGCCAATAAAAAAATTGATTATATCAAACCCGCGGGAGACAGAATTTTTTGAAAGTTTCAACCCTCGATAGGGGTGCTTTCCGGAAAATTCAGGGGATTGATATTTTTCGGGGAGATGCTTTTCGGGCCACCTTAAAGGGAACGCCAATAAAAAAATTGATTATATCAGACCCGCGGGATAGAATTTTTTGACAGTTTCACCCCTCGATAGGGGTGCTTTCCGGAAAATTCAGGCGGTTGACATTTTTCGGGGAGGTGCTTTTTGGGCCACCTTACAGGCAACGCCAATAAAAAAATTGATTATATCAAACCCGTGGGAGATAGAATTTTTTGAAAGTTTCACCCTCCGATAGGGGTGCTTTCCGGAAAATTCAGAGGGTTGATATTTTTCGGGGGGATGCTGTTTGGGCCACCTTACAGGCAACGCCAATAAAAAAATTGATTATATCAAACCCGCGGGAGACAGAATTTTTTGAAAGTTTCACCCCTCGATAGGGGTGCTTTCCGGAAAATTCAGAGGGTTGATATTTTACGGAGGGATGCTGTTTGGGTCACCTTACAGGCAACGCCAATAAAAAAATTGATTATATCAAACCCGCGGGAGACAGAATTTTTTGAAAGTTTCACCCCTCGATAGGGGTGCTTTCCGGAAACTTCAGAGGGTTGATATTTTTCGGAGGGATGCTGTTTGGGCCACCTTACAGGCAACGCCAATAAAAAAATTGATTATATCAAACCCGCGGGAGACAGAATTTTTTGAAAGTTTCAACCCTCGATAGGGGTGCTTTCCGGAAAATTCAGAGGGTTGATATTTTACGGAGGGATGCTGTTTGGGCCACCTTACAGGCAACGCCAATAAAAAAATTGATTATATCAAACCCGCGGGAGACAAAATTTTTTGAAAGTTTCAACCCTCGATAGGGGTGCTTTCCGGAAAATTCAGAGGGTTGATATTTTACGGAGGGATGCTGTTTGGGCCACCTTACAGGCAACGCCAATAAAAAAATTGATTATATCAAACCCGCGGGAGATAGAATTTTTTGAAAGTTTCACCCCTCGATAGGGGTGCTTTCCGGAAAATTCAGAGGGTTGATATTTTTCGGAGAGATGCTGTTCGGGCCACCTTACAGGAAACGCCAATAAAAAATTTGATTATATCAAACCCGCGGTCGATAGAATTTTTTGAAAGTTTCACCCCTCAGTAGGGGTCCTTTCCGGAAAATTCAGAGGGTTGACATTTTTTGCGGAGATGCTTTTCGGGCCACCTTACAGGCAACGCCAATAAAAAAATTGATTATGTGAAACCCGTGGGAAATAGAATTTTTTGAAAGTTTCACCCCTCGATAGGGGTACTTTCCGGAAAATTCAGAGGGTTGATATTTTTCGGAGAGATGCTGTTCGGGCCACCTTACAGGCAACGCCAATAAAAAAATTGATTATATCAAACCCGCGGGAGATAGAATTTTTTGAAAGTTTCACCCCTCGATAGGGGTGCTTTCCGGAAAATTCAGAGGGTTGATATTTTTCGGAGAGATGCTGTTCGGGCCACCTTACAGGAAACGCCAATAAAAAATTTGATTATATCAAACCCGCGGGAGATAGAATTTTTTGAAAGTTTCACCCCTCAGTAGGGGTCCTTTCCGGAAAATTCAGAGGGTTGACATTTTTTGCGGAGATGCTTTTCGGGCCACCTTACAGGCAACGCCAATAAAAAAATTGATTATGTGAAACCCGTGGGAAATAGAATTTTTTGAAACTTTCACCCCTCGATAGGGGTACTTTCCGGAAAATTCAGAGGGTTGATATTTTTCGGAGAGATGCTGTTCGGGCCACCTTACAGGCAACGCCAATAAAAAAATTGATTATATCAAACCCGCGGGAGATAGAATTTTTTGAAAGTTTCACCCCTCGATAGGGGTGCTTTCCGGAAAATTCAGAGGGTTGATATTTTTCGGAGAGATGCTGTTCGGGCCACCTTACAGGAAACGCCAATAAAAAATTTGATTATATCAAACCCGCGGGAGATAGAATTTTTTGAAAGTTTCACCCCTCAGTAGGGGTCCTTTCCGGAAAATTCAGAGGGTTGACATTTTTTGCAGAGATGCTTTTCGGGCCACCTTACAGACAACGCCAATAAAAAAATTGATTATGTGAAACCCGTGGGAAATAGAATTTTTTGAAAGTTTCACCCCTCGATAGGGGTACTTTCCGGAAAATTCAGAGGGTTGATATTTTTCGGAGAGATGCTGTTCGGGCCACCTTACAGGCAACGCCAATAAAAAAATTGATTATATCAAACCCGCGGGAGATAGAATTTTTTGAAAATTTCACCCCTCGATAGGGGTGCTTTCCGGAAAATTCAGAGGGTTGATATTTTTCGGAGAGATGCTGTTCGGGCCTACTTACAGGAAACGCCAATAAAAAATTTGATTATATCAAACCCGCGGGAGATAGAATTTTTTGAAAGTTTCACCCCTCAGTAGGGGTCCTTTCCGGAAAATTCAGAGGGTTGACATTTTTTGCGAGGATGCTTTTCGGGCCACCTTACAGGCAACGCCACTAAAAAAATTGATTATATCAAACCCGCGGGAGATAGAATTTTTTGAAAGTTTCACCCCTCAGTAGGGGTCCTTTCCGGAAAATTCAGAGGGTTGACATTTTTTGCGAGGATGCTTTTCGGGCCACCTTACAGGCAACGCCACTAAAAAAATTGATTATATCAAACCCGCGGGAGATAGAATTTTTTGAAAGTTTCACCCCTCGATAGGGGTGCTTTCCGGAAAATTCAGAGGGTTGATATTTTTCGGAGAGATGCTGTTCGGGCCACCTTACAGGAAACGCCAATAAAAAATTTGATTATATCAAACCCGCGGGAGATAGAATTTTTTGAAAGTTTCACCCCTCAGTAGGGGTCCTTTCCGGAAAATTCAGGGGGTTGACATTTTTTGCAGAGATGCTTTTCGGGCCACCTTATAGGCAACGCCAATAAAAAAATTGATTATGTGAAACCCGTGGGAAATAGAATTTTTTGAAAGTTTCACCCCTCGATAGGGGTACTTTCCGGAAAATTCAGAGGGTTGATATTTTTCGGAGAGATGCTGTTCGGGCCACCTTACAGGCAACGCCAATAAAAAAATTGATTATATCAAACCCGCGGGAGATAGAATTTTTTGAAAATTTCACCCCTCGATAGGGGTGCTTTCCGGAAAATTCAGAGGGTTGATATTTTTCGGAGAGATGCTGTTCGGGCCACCTTACAGGCAACGCCAATAAAAAAATTGATTATATCAAACCCGCGGGAGACAGAATTTTTTGAAAGTTTCAACCCTCGATAGGGGTGCTTTCCGGAAAATTCAGGGGATTGATATTTTTCGGGGAGATGCTTTTCGGGCCACCTTAAAGGGAACGCCAATAAAAAAATTGATTATATCAGACCCGCGGGATAGAATTTTTTGACAGTTTCACCCCTCGATAGGGGTGCTTTCCGGAAAATTCAGGCGGTTGACATTTTTCGGGGAGGTGCTTTTTGGGCCACCTTACAGGCAACGCCAATAAAAAAATTGATTATATCAAACCCGTGGGAGATAGAATTTTTTGAAAGTTTCACCCTCCGATAGGGGTGCTTTCCGGAAAATTCAGAGGGTTGATATTTTTCGGGGGGATGCTGTTTGGGCCACCTTACAGGCAACGCCAATAAAAAAATTGATTATATCAAACCCGCGGGAGACAGAATTTTTTGAAAGTTTCACCCCTCGATAGGGGTGCTTTCCGGAAAATTCAGAGGGTTGATATTTTACGGAGGGATGCTGTTTGGGTCACCTTACAGGCAACGCCAATAAAAAAATTGATTATATCAAACCCGCGGGAGACAGAATTTTTTGAAAGTTTCACCCCTCGATAGGGGTGCTTTCCGGAAACTTCAGAGGGTTGATATTTTTCGGAGGGATGCTGTTTGGGCCACCTTACAGGCAACGCCAATAAAAAAATTGATTATATCAAACCCGCGGGAGACAGAATTTTTTGAAAGTTTCAACCCTCGATAGGGGTGCTTTCCGGAAAATTCAGAGGGTTGATATTTTACGGAGGGATGCTGTTTGGGCCACCTTACAGGCAACGCCAATAAAAAAATTGATTATATCAAACCCGCGGGAGACAAAATTTTTTGAAAGTTTCAACCCTCGATAGGGGTGCTTTCCGGAAAATTCAGAGGGTTGATATTTTACGGAGGGATGCTGTTTGGGCCACCTTACAGGCAACGCCAATAAAAAAATTGATTATATCAAACCCGCGAGAGACAGAATTTTTTGAAAGTTTTACCCCCCGATAAGGGTGGGTCCCAGTGGTTGAAAACATTTTAAATTCACATTACCTCATTTTTTCAACAAATAGAGTTGAAATGTACCAAAATTTGACGCAACAGAAAAAAAAAAAATTTCAAGCCAAATCGTTGCTTAGCAACGTTGCAAACTTCAGGCACATCTGCAGCCACCGGGGTGCACACACACACGCAGATACACGCACGCACGCACATATACGGATGTTGCGACGTGCAGTTGCGAGCGGAGCGAGGCACGGCCCGATCAGTGTGCCCGCGCAACACCTCCGATGGGAGAAACAGAGATGACAGATCGCCCCGAGACTCGTCTATCAAAAATCTACACAAATTATCCCGAATCGTTTCCATCGATGACAACTTTCTCCTCCGAACGTACTCGGCATGAAATATACTTTTCTTTCATTCGAAACCCACCGAACGGGACTTATCTACGAAAAATAACGCACCCGATCGCTGAAATTCTTCCCGCCTGTAGGAATATCTTCAATACGATGAACAAACGAGCATGTAGAAATCAATTAAAAGTAAATTCATATTTCTCTACGAGAACGGTAATGTCGTAACATCTTTTGAACAAGTACAGTCCATCCGAACTATCTGGAGTATATCGGAAAAATGACAGCAGCAATAATGTTAATTTTTCCGTACCGATAAGCACCGGAGTACCAATGGGAATGCGGATCCGGTTGGGGATAGGGTTTTGTTTCACGGACCGCCGGCTCGGGCCTAGAAAAGCCCTTGGGCAGCGAGTTAATAAGGCTCTCCGGACGGACAAGTTTACACCCAGCAGGGCAGATGGTCGAGGGAGGACCGCGTGAGCGAGAGGCGGAAGGCAACCGTCTGCCAGATCGTATTTGATGCTCTCTCGTGAAATAATATACTCTGGCGTTTTGTTCCAAAAAGAGGAAAAAGATAAAAAACAAAAACGCAGGTTCGTCCGCGTACTCGAGATGCGAGATGCAGCCTCACGAACGACGGAGAAAATTCAACGTCGAGACATATCCATAAATTGCACAATGTGTACGTTCTCTGTAGAGAAAAAAAAAAGTCGATGAGAAAAAATTTTTTTTTTTGCGGTGGGAAATTGACTGCAAAGGAGTAATACGATATCGGGCCCTTCTCTCGGACTATCCGTCGTTGTGTGGGCGTGCATACGCGCGCGTACGATACAGACGTGAAAAATAAATTTATTCCTGCCTGAAAATGCTGCAGGTGCAAACTGAGTGAGGTTGCCTCTGTCTCCATAGGTCCGCCGAAAATCGCTGTTAATCCGTGCGCGCGCGAATTAAATCGCGCTCTCGTGAGCCCGGCCATGTCTGCAGAGCGTAACAAGCCCGTTTTGTTTCATACAACGACGATCCCGATGCCCGTATCGTTTGCAAAAATAAAACTATCTGCACTGTCAAATGTCAAAATATCTTCACAAAAGGCCATTTTTCAAAACGAGAGTAACAAATTTTCTAGCGGTTCGTATTTTTATCAAACTTTTTGAAACTTTCGAACCGAATGATATTCTTTTTCAAACTGCAATTTTGTCGAAACAGCTCCCTTTCTCTTGAATTTGACCAGCATACGGTTGCAAAAATAATTCATTCGAATTGTCTCGAATGAAAATTGAACTTTACTCTTCGAGGCGGAGTGCGGAGAGAAAAAAAATGAATGATAAATACGAGAAGAGAGAATGAGCCATATGCACGGAAAAGTGAGACACGTGCGTGTCTGGAGGCTTTTATATATATATTGCAGGGCGGCCGTGTGCGTGTGTGCGTGCGCGCGAAATCCAAGCGAAATTGTACAGTACAAAAGGTGTGCGAGAGGAGAGCAACGATGACGAAGGAGGATTATATTCGCCGGTGCGTGGCGGGCGGGAAAGGGTCGCGCATACCTGCGGAGCAGGTGTTTCTCGCTACCTCGTCCAAGACTGCCCATGGACTCTTATTTTCCCGTGCAAACCTGTCCGGGCTCGCTGACAAAGAGGAGAATGTTTCCAGAGGCCTCTCCCTTCGCTGCACCCACTATTGTGTGTATACTGGTAACGATAGCACACCTCCCTCCCGACTCGCCTTTTATTCGCGACTCTCGGCACTTTTGCAATGTGTGTCCATAAAACGTGCGTTTTTTTCGTCCATAAATGCAAATAAAAAAATTATTATGAAAATAAAATAACAAGTAATACAAAACGATCACGGTGGATTTTGCACACGGTATTTAGTGTGGATAAATTTGTAAATTCACACGGGCAGAGATGGACATTTTTTGGCACAAAAAGTAATTGTATAAATTAATTTTATGCACATCTGGAAGAAAAGAGAATAGCAATATCCATAGGATAATATACGTAACAGAATATAAGTTGTATTGACATTCGTAGCACCTATAATAACATTGAATAACAATTGAATGTTATTTTATTGCAATCGTTATAACACGTACTTATTATAATTATACAATCATAACAATATTCATAAAAAAGACAAGTCCTACATCCATTTTCACAACATGACAAATAACTTTGTAACAAACCAAAACAACCATGATAATTATTTACAACAAAGTATAAGTTTCACACAAGTCCCAATGAAGGGAAAGGTTTCACGTAAAAAAATCTACTCCTCACGGCAGATAAAGTATTGTTGCCTTCCGCAAGTTCCAAGAGGACGAATCGGTTGAAAGGATTTTTCACTGATTATTTAAACGTAGTATACACGAGTCTCGTGCAATTATGTCATGGATGAGCGAATGGACGTGGTCGCGCTTTCGACGTCTATGATATCCTCACCGTGGGCATATGCCACGTGTGTTTATACGGATTGCGTACAGTCGAGAGAACTCTCACCGGGTCGACTCGTATACATGCGTCTGTATCCACGCTGTACAGCAGAAGGATGCTTCGCGAGGGCTTGGCTCGGTGCCCGACCGAATTTATTGCACATTTTAATTACGATTCGCTCCGCCTCTTCATTCACTCTCTCTTTCCGTCCATCCATCTATTCATGTATCTATCTATCTGCCTAATATATATCTATCTACCTATCCTCACTGGTCATAACATTGTCCGAGTGCAATGGACCGAAGCACGTTTGTTTCAGTCAACAATCATCCAGCCAGCATAATCGGTTCGCGTTTCTCCTGATCTCCTTCTATCTACCGTACCCGATAGCTTACGTTTTGTCCCTAATCTTTACACGCACACGCATACGCACGATGCATCTATGATGCATACAGGGTGACGATCGTAAGATAACCATGTGTTTTTTAAAGCTCTTCTGCGAAGATTTTTTGCACAAGAAAAATATGATTTTCAATGATTTTTCAAGTCCTTGGAAAAAAAATCGAGCGTGTAAAAAGAATTTGAGCCTTCTAGGAAAAAATAAAAAAATTCCCATATCAGTTCTTCAAAAACTTTGGTGTCCGTTTTATCATGGAGAGAAAAAATGACGAAAGGTACATATGAAAATGAATTGATCAAATTCAATTCCGTTTATAAAAAGTGTTAAAAAAATGTTTGGCATTCGGAATTTAATTATCTCTTAATTCTGCTGAACTTATCATGGAATTTTGAAATTTTCCCCCGATGCTCTATTTTTTCTGGCAAATACTACTCTCCGCAAATATAAGTTATATTTTTTTTTTGCAAGACACTAGGAAAACCGCCAAATATTATAGATTTCTCGGTCGCAAAATCTCCTCGCCAGAACCTTAAAAACGAATGGCCACGTTATAATTCTCACTGTGTGTGCACATTCTTGTTGCAATAATCCCGAACAATTAAACTTGCCCTCACTGAATTCTGGCACGAGCTATATTGATTGTTCATTTGCATAGAGTCTTTGAAATAATTCGGGCTTGTTTGTATCAATTGTTTGAATTTTATCCCAATCGTAAATTATATTTACTTTAAATTGCAGTCTCGCCAGAACGGAGCGACGTTTTCGCTCGACCGCCGAGACAAAAATTAAATATTGAATTTGACAATCGGAAATTGGAGAGGAAGTTTTAGGAACGAGCAAATGGATCGGATATTACGTAGACATTAAGAATGTTGTGGAGGGAAACATGCAATTCCTGCCCGTCTATTTGAAGTAGAAATACCCACGTTGGTTCGGTTATTTTCAGTCTCGAGGAAAATATCCACTGAGGTATTTGGACTATTGTTACGAAGGTTATTTTCATCGGGAGAATCTGTCTCCTGTCGTTTCGGAAATCTGCGTCGACCGCTTGCTTCCTTCTCTCCCTTCTCTCTCTCTCTCTCTCTCTCTCTCTCTCTCTCTCCCTCTCTTTCTCTCTCTGTGTGTGTCTCTTTCTCTCTCTTGATGCGTTGCGATAGCGAATCCGTTGGTTCTCTTTCATTGCTCGTCGAATATAGTCAATCGATTTTCGTAATTTATGTCGAGTCGAAGGATTTTTTTTGAGCACCCTCTTTCCCCTTATCGGTCTTTCCGAGTCGCGAGTAACGAGCGTTCGAGCAAAATATACGGCTCGTTTTCTTTCACTCTTCTTCATTGCGTTTTTGAAGAAAATGCTCTTGCCGAGCGGCAGATGTCGGCGATAAAAGAAGTTCGGTATATTTTTAAAGCGAGCTTAAGACGAGGATGACTCCGTCCACGGGTATAACGACGTCGCCGCGTCGTTAACAGTTTCCCTCGTCTTTTCGGACGAATTTATCCGAGGGTTAGGAGCAAAAGGGTGAGAAGCCGGACGAGCTTACACCGGACTATAAAAATAGCTCGGAAATCACGTCGAAACGTAGTTCGTAGGATCTTCCGGCGCTGCTAGTTCACTTCTCCGAATGTATTCGATATCACGTGGGAGCCTCAAAACAAAACAAAAAATCCTTCATAACTATATTGCCGCATCTTTGCTTTGATGCACGTCACGATTAATTGGATTATTTAGGACAGATAACGACGACAGTTGAACTCATGGCACTCAAATTATTACTGCTTCATATCAGAAATTGCAAAGATAAGACAGGACTGATCCAAAAATAGATACACATTTTGGAATTTTGTAGTACGACGATTATGTCTTGTTTTGATTTTGGTACATCGTTAGTACGTATTTGACAATTTTCTATTCATATCTTACATATCGAAAAAAAAACAATTATATCATTTTATGTTAAATTGTTCGATATTACTTTACATTAAATTATTACATATTACTCTAGATTACATTACTCTATATCATTTTATGTTCAATCATTCGATATTATTTTGTATTCAATTATTTTGCGTCATTTTTTGTTAAATTTTTCTATATTATTTTATTTTATGCTCCTTTATCCCAAAGTTTACAAACTTGAACCAAACAACAAAGAATCCCGACTGCAATTCCGTAGATACGCTGAAGCATTATTTGTCTCATAAAGGAGGGGGGAGGGTAACTTGCACATCGCGTGCCTTACTAATATTCGCGATTACGGATACTCCGGGATGTTGGGAGCGATCAAAGAATAAAGCACGATAATGGTGCTCTGGAGCGCGCATCTCGAGCCCTCTCGAGGCTCCCTCTTCCAGTGCTGGTATTTTGTTTTTTTTCCATTGCTCTCTCTCTCTCTTTCTCTCTCTCTCTCTCTCTCTCTCTCTCTCTCTCTCTCTCTCTCTCTCCCTCTCTCTCTCTCAGGGCTTTTTGCTCACTTTCTTTTGTCCACACCTACGGTAAGAAGGTGGAGCGAATACGCGCCCGGGGCACCACGTCGCAGCTTTCCTCATGTATGAAGCATCATCTAACAGCTCACGGGCCATACCACTAGTAGACTAATTAGTTCTTGCGGTTTTCCCCACCGCGTGCACGGGTCGACACGACCGAGCTATGCAAAGGATAGCTATCGCATGCGTTGCCGACCCGGGCTTTATTGTAACGACCTCGTGTCGCGTGTAAACCCAAGCCCACGCAAAAATACACTCGGAAGAATGTGGATCGTGATGCACGTCCACGATTCGTCTAAATACACCATGTACAAGATCTTGATACAATATTTCTTGTTTTCTTTTATTCGCTAGAATTCCTAAGGATGCCAACGATGGTCAAATTCTCGTAGAATTGAACGGTTACGATAAACAACGAGAATATTGAACAAAAATCTTATCTCCCGTTATTTCGAAATATCCCTTTTTCTTATTGGCGTTGTATGTACTGTGACCCGAAAGAAACTTTCAAGGGAACGAACGATTAGGGTGGGTTTCTGATCATTGACATCGTAAAATTTTTTTCGGAGTCTCATTTTCGGGTCGCGGTACATGCAACAGGAATAAAAAATACTTTTATGAAAACCACGGCCGATACAATTTTTTCAAATTTCCACCTCTCGATAAGGGTGGTGGAACCCTTTTAGGCAATTAAAGTTCAAATGTCCAAAACATTGCAGCAAATAAAAAAGCCGAAAAAAGCAATTTCGTTGTGTCGCAGCGATATAAATTCACAAACGAACTCGAACAAACCCAAACGTCAGATTAATCTCTCGCCCCTAAAGTGAAAGGGATCGTTGAAGCTTGCGAGGCTATACGAAGTACCATTAGGAGGATGAAATAATAAGTTTTAAGGAAATTTCGGGTAATTAGGGTTTCCGCGGCACCCAAGTGTATGGTTATTCAATCGAAATAATAAACTTGCCCGCTCATTATAACGGAATTGAGTTTTATCCAGAGAGGAGCGCAAGCTACACACGAGATATAAATAAACATATACGTGTCGCAATTGCGAACCCACTTTCCGTGCGGTGATGAACCGTAAAATCGATATAAAAGTAATTTCAATTGAGATACAATACACTTGGAGTATGCTTTACTCGTGCTCGCCGCCGCCCCGGTGCATATCCATGCAAGGTTAATCAATTACCGTTCGACGACCATCCACGGTAAAAAAAAAACGACCCCGAGGGCCGTTCCACTATTGAAATTTCTCAACAGAAGATTCCGACCGGCGGGCATCCCAATACCTTCTCGAACGATTTGCCAAATATTATTTTATGAGTTTCGAATCGATTGCTTCCGCACCGATATATCGGGAGCTTTCGATATTCACGACGACTTGTCGACGCAAGAGAGAATGGTCGAAAACGAATAAATGGATGGTGGAGCAAGGCAGAAAAGAATAGACTCGAATTTCGCATTGTTGGAATGCAATCAAACGTCGTTTTTGACATTTTTATTGTAACAGGAAGACTGACATGGCAGATTTAAATTGTACATCTCTGAATAAGCGTCTAAAAATGCTTTAGGAATATTTGTGAAAAAAATTAGGCAAAAGAAATGTTGGCGATTGAAAAAAATTCCTCATCGCATTACCGTGATGCAAACTTTAATTTAATAAAAACACGGTAACGAGGCTCGAATTAATTAAGAAAAAAAGATCGAAAGAGAGATAACAAGAAAGGGGGATCATATATCATTGCAATTGAAAACGAGTGGCTGCGTACAACAATTTTGAAAATCTCTGACAAACGCGAAAAATTTAAGTGACAAGTGATAACGAGGAAATGTTAGAAATGGAAAATAACAATAACAATAATAATTGTGGTGGAAAAGCGAGAGAAGAAGGAGAGGCGGGCGTCGATCAAAATGAATTCCATTGAAGCTCAATTTTCGCCGCGGAGGTAATTGAGCTCGCGCTCGTTCACCCTACCACTTTGATATTATATATATATACATATATACGTATAAGTATATATACACATTACATGGGACGAGGCATGAGATGTACGAACCCAAAGACCTTTGCTTATTAACGCGCCCCACCGAAGCCTCATAATGAGATTAATTAACCGTAACGAACGGCTTCCTTCGAAAAGAGAAAAGCGATCCGTTCTCGTCCTCCTCGCGATCTTCCAAACTTCCTTCGATATCACGCCCCCGCGCGAACCCTTTCCGCAGGCACTTTAAATGCCACGGCACAGCCCTTGCTTGTTGAAAAAACAAGTTTGCCCATTATACATTTGTACCTTCGTCGTTGCAGATACAAAACCTTCGAGAAGTAAGCCAAGTATTTCTTAATTAGCGATAAATATTTTTCTACTGTAATACTCGACTCGATCTCTCCAAGTATTTTTTAATACTCTTTATTTACAATTAGATAGTTACTCTGCGAGATGAAATAGTTTATAAATATTTTTGATAAACCTCAAATAAATCACGGATAGTGGATTGGAAAATGATTAAACATTTATTCCATTATTGAAATTACATAATGATTTTTTCTTTTCTAAAAATAAACAATAAAGGACTGAGGAGAATTAAGTTTTTCACAAATATTTTAGGGAACAGGAACGCTGCAGAGAGTTCTCGATTAAAAATATAATACATATACAAAATATCCGGTAAGTGAATTAAGTATTTCTTAATTAACGATGAATATTCGGTCATCGAAAAATTCGGGTTTTTACTTGCTCGGCTCAACCTTTCCGAGTATTTTTTTTTTGACATTTCATCTAGATAATCACTCCACGAGATCGAAGTTTTTATAAATGTTTTTGATGAGAATTTAATAATTCGTGGATTTAAAAATAATTAAAGTAAGAACAAAAGATATTTACGCCCCGATGAAAAATACATTACAATATTTTATTTTATTTTCTCCCTTGTCAAAATAAAGCTGTAACGAAAATAATATTCGTTTGACTATTTTCGGAGCAAGAATGCGCCAGAGATTTCTTGAAAAAAAATAAAAGATATAATTCTCAGAAGACGAGCCGAGTGGAATTACTGGGTCTGTTTGGAGTTCGAATAAAAAAAAAAGACGATTCCCAGAAGGCGTAGAGTGGAATCGCGGAGCAATTTTCCACGACGAAATGTAGAGAAATAAATAGTGGAAAGCTGAGAAAAAGGTTTGATCAAAAGGAGTGAAAACGACAAAAAAAGTACACTTGGCAAAGAGTGCCCGATGAAACGTAAGGTAAATAATACATCGATGGGGAAAGAAGACGCGCGCGCGGAGTACGACCTGTACCGCGAGTACATCGACCCCTGGGCGTCGATACGCCCCGTCTCTTTTCTGGCCACACAGGGCTCTATCTGCCCTTCCGTATACAGTAGCGCGAGCACGCGACTAGACCCCCGCGCGACTCTCCAAAGTCCGCGGACTTGGCAAACCGCCGTTGCTGCCAGAGAGACCGAGACAAAGTCCGACACACGAGAGAACCCTTTGAGGTACAACTACGCGCGGATGGAGCAATAGCGAAGCTCAGAGATTACCTGAATAATACACGAGAGTAACGTCTTCACCTTCAGCCGGCGAGATCGACGAGCAAAGAAAAAACATTTCTTTCACTTTTACACGTATCGAGGACACTGCCGAGAAAAACGGGATTGTAGTGATTTTTTTTTTTTTCATTTATGAACATTTTTGCATATTCATGGGAGTTTGTGCAAATTTAATTTAATTCGTGCGAGTTGATAGGAATTTTAATTCAATACGTGAGAATTGAAAATAAGAAAACCTCACGACGCCAAAATATTTGAATACGTCGTGGTGAAAAAAAAAATCCATTACGATGGCCTCGATGATTATTCTCGTCTGAAATATGGGCAAACGTAACTCGAGGCTCGATTTATCGGTGGGAGGATTTCGAGTATCAAAAAAGTGCCCTTTCGAGTGGACTTCGAAGCGATACGCGAGATGAAATCTCGTAATTCGAGAACACTCGAACGATCCTTGTTCGTTGTACATAATGGAGCACCCATGGTGAGAACAAATATACGACAGCTTGAGAGAGCGACAAAAAAACAAGTTGGAGCAACAGCGAAGTCCAGATCGGAGAAAAGCCCTCACGTGATACTTGTAAATTTTCCTACGAGAGTCACTCGCGTCACAACGTCATTCGTGAGAGACTTCCGAACGATCGGATTTCCATATGGACAACGAGCACATTATCGCTACAGCCACCGCGTCCGACTCCTGTTTTAAAAACGTAAATCGTAAATCACTTTTTTTTACCTCGTTTTTTTTTCTCTTGAGAAGCAAACAGCCTTTTTACCTCTTAATTTTTTAATCGAACATTTCGAATTGATGTTTTTTAGCGGTTTTTAGAAGCAGAGTCTTTTCACTTGGCATTTTTTCAATGGAACCTTTAGAATTGACTTTTTGCAACACTTGATAGCGCACTCGATATTCGCAAAGAAAAAATTAAGCAAATTTGTTTTTCTAATATTTTTTCATACGAAACACGAGCTCAAAAAGTCCCGCCGAATCGAAACGCCACTGGAAAAAATGAACGTCACTGAATATTCAAGAAACCCGTGACAATATTTTTGAGACAATTTTCAATTTACCATAAATAGATTTTCGTAATGGACTTCGTGATGAACGAGAATTCGAAGTAGCAAAAAAAAATATGATTTTTCGAAAAAAAACCTCCACCTCACCCGTCTTCGAAAGAATCAAATGGCTAATTTATTTTATTTAAAAAATAAGAAATATATCTTTCGAAGAGACTGTCTTCGAAAAAACGTATCGTTAATTTTAGTCTGAAACTTTTGCTTCTAACAAAAGAAACAAACAAGTATCGCAGAGATTTCCTCTGTCCGAAGAGATGCCGGAATACACGGACCCCGACAATACGTAAAGTTTGAGCTGAATGGGATCAGGGGGGAAAAAAAATGTAACGCCAAGCTCGAGGATAGTCGACGTAGAAATATTGACGGAGAGAGGTTCTTCCCGGTGGCATAAGCGAGCATCATAGGTCGAGACGCTTTAACCTCGTTCTCGTGCAGCCCTCGCGTGTTGCCTTCAAATTATTCATTCGTTCATTCACGATATCACGATATACCGCTTGTACCTTATGTACCGTATAAAACAGTGTACATTTCTGGCTGCCTCTCATATACATACACGTAGGTACAATGGACGGACGGGCACCCACACGCACGCGCATATACACATACGTTAAGACTATTACGACGGGACTCTGCGAAAACGTTGCACACATTCTGTCCTCATGTTCCACTCTCCTTGCCCGGCATACATAGATACGGAGCATTTTTGTACTGGAATCGTGCCCGAGGCTCTCGTTAACCGAGCCAATGAGAGCAACGAAATTCATAGCAATTCCTCGACTCTCCCCGTTCAAGTATCGATTATATACACTGCGAGAGCGAGGGCCGCGGAGGCCGAGTGAGTTAGAGATAGAGAGAGAGAGAGAGAGAGAGAGAGAGAGAGAGGGAGGGAGAGCGAGAAAAGGAACACAGAGGGTACGCACCCCTCCAAGGAGATTCCCAAGGTCGTTACGATTTACTATTATTACCATTTCATGCCAATTTCCGGTTTGCCCCCTTCGACTCTGCAATCCGACAGATTAATCATCCTAATTACCGTACGAACGAGGAGCGATACGGGAAAAGGACACACACGCGTTTCTGGTTAATTAGGGGTGTAGGACGAAATGATATATCCGCAGGGACTCGGATGAGAAAGAGAATTGTTGATCCCTCCACGGTCCGAAGGATACTTGAACGATATTTATCGTTGACGATTCGTATCTCAGCACGATGTCTTGGGTGTTTGAGCTGCTTCGATTTCGGGTTCAACGACACTTGCGGACCATTGTGAGACCGTCGAACTTGGCCTTGTATTACTCACAATTTTCGGGACACCGTAATGAGAGCATTGGAAATGTGTATGATTTGCAGTGCTTCGAATCGCGGCAGTTCAATGTGAAATTGTTCAATTTCGAACAAAAAGGGGAAAAAACGATTTACCGTATGGGAATGTGACGAAACTAAAGAGAATTTGCTATCAAATGGATAGACAGGGCGAAAAAAAAATTCAAAACTCCAAATACGGCAATTCCTTTTTTTTAAATACGAATTGCTTTTTGTGACAGTAACGTAATTATAATTCAATTTTGTTATAGTTAAGAATAAAACGCAGGCGATTTTCCCTCGCGAAATCAATTTCCGATATTTGCCGTGACAAGGAAATAAGAAAAAAAAAGAAAATTGAAAAACAACTGTTTGCCTAGGATGTCGTGTACGAAGTTTAAAAAAATGGTATGCCATGAAAAATCATTTGTTCAAAAGAAGAACAATGAAAAATTTGTTCAATTTTAATGGGAAAATTATTTACTTAAAAGTAGAAATTCGCCAACGTCAAGTTTGATGTTATTTTTAAGCGGAGTATTTTTCCGTAGGCGACCAAACCAAGAATTTAAAAATATACAACTAGAGGGAAGAATTTTATCGTGGGACGATGAAACGTATTTGAAAAGAGGAAAAAGTCGAAATACATATTTGACAGAAACGTCACCCGCGCAATATTTCATAAAATAATAATAATATCGACAGATTCCTCAAAAACACAATTTCATCGGTAGTGAAAATACTCCACGAGTTCCAAAGATTTATCATACCTTGTATTATTGTAGCGCGTATCGAAGGTTTTCTTTAGCTTGGTTGAAATGTTTTGAGAGTTCGGGTGGCCGGCTCGTTTGTTGTTACAGCCGTCGTTGCTGTGTATCGACGACGGTGCGCCTCAGCGAGGTGGGAGTCGCATACCGCGATAACCGGTTTCCATGTGTAATTTACGCGTTTTCACGAATATTTACCTCAATCGCCTCCACTATCCATATACCGTGCGCGCACTTGAACACATCACACGACCTCGAAACCGCTCGCCCTCCGATTGATTTCAATTCACCGGTCCTTGATCATCCGCTCGCTTTTTTGCCGTCAACTTCGCGCGTCTAAGTCAAACTACACTCCGATGGCAACGAGAAAAGGGAAAACAAAGTTCTTCGAGCGAAGAATAAATATTTCGTACGAACACACTCGCGCACTATTTCCAAATACCAACACTTTAATCACGAGAAGAAAGAAAGCCTCTTCGCGAACTTAGTTCTCCGAACACGCCGAACACATTCATCACACCTCCGTTGTTTTTTTATTCGTCTCGCGTAAAAACTTGCGTTTACTTCGAAACGAATAAATCGAACAGTTCCGACGTGCGAATACGATTTATGATTACTTATTGGTTTCGATCGATCGTCGAACCGAACGAAAAATCGGCGAGGTCCCTCTCGCCCGATCGTTCGTTGCGAATTTTCATATCGATGAAGAACTCTCGGCACGCCGGTGGGTGTAGGGAAAAAATTGTTTTTAAATAAAGGATAATCGTGATGTTCGTTGTCAATGTGTACGCGCGTAAGAGGACCGCCGCACGGAGTTACTCGTACGACAGCCACGCTCGCTCTGAGCTCAAACTCCCGGTATTTCGCGACGAGGCTTCTCGGCGCAAACTCGGCGCGCAGTCGTTCTCGCTTTCCACCCTCTCTCTCTCTCTCTCTCTCTCTCTCCCTCACTCTGCCCGTGTCCCCCTTCTTTCCTTTTCCAATTCTTTCCTTTATCGTCTCTCCTCATTCTCGTTCTTCCTTTTTTCCTTACTCTGCCGTCAGCGCGAGTAATGCCACCACACTCGATCACGGGCCCCTCTCCATCGCGCCCGGCGCGAGAGAGAGAGAGAGAGAGAGAGAGAGAGAGAGAGGGAGAGAGAGCGAGAGAGCTTGGCGGCGGGTTGCACGGAGCTGCGCGGACCTTCTCACCGTCCTCGCTCTTTGGCAGCACCGTCGCGCCCTCGACACTCGATGACCCCGCTCGATTCTTGTTCCCATCTCGCGGTGAACCCCCCTCACGGAGCATCCTCGATCGAATCGCCGCGACCGCTCATTTTTCCGGCTTTGCGAATTTTTCAAATCTTTTTTTTTCTATCCCGAAATAAGTCGAGCTTTCTCGCCGGTCGCTTGCTCGCCCCATAAGTAAGGATTTTTTAATCCCACACGAGGACCATTTGCATCGTAATACTTTTACTCTTAATTCACGCGAGTTATTAGCACGCGGGGTTGGCCAGGGCGGGGGGGGGGGGGGGGGGGCGAGCTGAGCATCGCACGAGTAAGAGGCGATGTGATCCAAATGTTCTCCACCTCTCGTTTGACTCCTCAACAGGACTCTACAGATTAATTCTGTGCGCAGTCTGCGGTTTTCGCCAACCTACCCGATCTCCGCACGAACATCGTTATGTAAGCTTGTGCGTATATCCGCTTATGAAACCGAGTCGAAATACACACCAATTAATAGGATGCGGTTAGGGCACCCGGCCTGCACCGCCAAAAAACTTTACTTCGTCTATATTGGCTCTAATTAAGGAAATTCATTATTTCGTTTTCTCACAGCTTGCCACGATTCTATTTGTTTCAAATACATTTTTGATTTTTCTCAAGCATTCCTTGATGTGACGATTCAATAAGTATGAAGTATAAGTAATAGTATGAATATTTTTTAGTAAATAAGTAATAATATTGAGCATCAGCAACAAACAATAACGTCTAAGGGATGTATTTTGATTAATAAATGCCTTTGCCCGTTATTTCCAACGAATAAAAGTTGGATTTGATTTACCACTATTAAATTATTATTACTAAGTGAACCAAGTAACTTATTATTACCAAGTAAAGATATAACTAGTTGTTAACAATCCTACGTGTTGAAAAATTATTTAAAAAATGTTCCATTCGAACCGTTTTGGTATATGCGAGAGAATCTTCCGATTGCCTGACTATCTGCATGATGTGCAATTGCCACGTCTTTCGGAATACGCTTGGCCGACAACGAAGGAGAATGCGCAAAGTTGTGTCGAGCGTCGATACGTTTCGCGGACTTGGCTGTATGCTCGCTCAGAGTACAAACGGCTCGCGGGAGAAGCCTCGGGACCTGCGCCACACTCCGGCCACAGAGTGTACTACTACACCTATGAGGTTGCTGGTTTAAGGATGTCCTTATGAAACATGTTAATGTTAATTGTTCAATAAATAGCTTCTTAATCGTCATGAAATTTTTACACGACCTCCTGAATACTTCATGTAAAAACATACCAAATTTTCCGAATTCTATCATCATTACTTCAACCTCCTTAGGGGTTGAAATGAAAAATGATAAGAAAATTTGGTATGTTTTTGTATGATATATTTAAGAGGTCGTGTTAAAATTTCACGGGGATTAGGAAGCTCGTTGTTAAAAACTAAACATTTTGTTAAGAACAATTTTTAAAAGAAATAAAAAAAATTTATCAATAAACTTCGTTTTGTTTCCGTTGCTTTCAGTATATTGTAGATATTACAAAATTGAGAGATAAAAAAAAAACTTATTGCTAAGTTACATCAGTTTCCATAAGACAACATTTAATTTGTGAATGTTAATTTTTCAATAACGAGCTTCCTAATTGTCGTGAAATGTTGACACGACCTCTGAAATACTTCATACAAAAACGTACCAAACATTCAAAATTTTATTATCATTTGCGATTTGGGACTCAACATCCTTAATTCAAATGAAAAATCGAACGAGACCCATTTACTCGCTACGACGGAATATTTTTTTTTGGCTAATCAACACAAAATACCTACATATTAGAAACATGATAATTTTGTATAACTCAACGTTGTTGAATAGATATTGGTTCGATTGAACAAATTCAGTTGATCTTCGGAATAGTGGAATCAAATTTGTTTGAAATAATGATTTTACAAAAATATTGATTCAAATAAAATCAACTAACCGCATTCAGTTGATTTCAAATAAATTTTTCGTACGTTGGTACTACTTCGGATTTCCCGATTTCTGAATAAAATATTCGCCAAATTAATCGTTCGACCAGCGCTCGAAATATTTTTACAAAATGTCCATTACTTTATTCGACAGCTTTTGTTTCGAATTTGCGCGATTAAATTAGCATCGGTATCGCGCAACGGGGAGTTTACTTATACCAGGTACCGGGGGAAATTGGATAGAAACGAGGGAAACTTTCACTCGCCGAAAATCACCGATGCTTGGTAAACTCGGTACGAAACGCGGCTCCCTGTGTGGAGATAGGAGAAAGACGAGGCGAAAAGAGACTTAAATTCAGTGGGTCTGCGACGATTCTCCCACTCGTTCGAGTTACGTGAATTCATCAGGAGCTCAAAATACGCAAAACCCAACGAAAAGTTACCGCGAATGTAAAGTTCGCCGTTACATATAGACAGAGTATACGTGCGTACGTATACATCCTTGTCGCGGTTTCCTCGCATTTCCGCCTCGCGGGAAGACTTTTCATGATTAATTTAGTGGCCGCTGGGTGGGGGGGTTTCGTTGCCCTGTTTTCTCATCCTCGACTTAACCGACTCTTCGGTATCAGTCCGGCTCCTCTTTCACTCCCGTCCCGTCCTTTCTCCAAGACGCTCACGGGCTAATTCCGATCCGCAGGATTTTCTCGTTTAGGCACTTTTACCCCAATGGCCCGGGACACGGAGCCATTCATCGGAAATTACTCCATTCGCTGCAGATTCATCTGTATTATCTGTTACTCGTAAGGTGTGTAATTCTCGTAATCGAAACTTATAAATACTATACGTAACTTGAAACAACGCGATAATGTGTGTTACAGAAACTTTAAAGGCATACCATGTGCATTTTCAAACATTTGAAGCGCATTAGACTGTAACATTTTATACTTATCTCGTTTCGAACATGCAGCACGTGTAAGACGTAACCCTTCGACTGCACACCTCCGCCACGAACCTCTAACTGCATATGGGGTCGATCCGACCCCAGATGTTTTTCAGATCGTTGTCTTTCGGTACAAATGCATTTTTTTTTTTGCAGAGACGTATTTTTCAGTGAATGATCCTTATTTTATTTTATAGTAAAAACAAAAATTAAGCTCCCAAAGATTCGTTTGAAATAGGAGATGCGTTGAAAAATACGTACATACTTGCACAAAAATAAATGTATTTTTTTTTTTTTCATTTCAACGTATAAAAAAGTCCTTTTTGGTTTTTGAATAGGAAAGTTCGATGAATTTATTCAACGGGCTGTGATGACTTGCACCAACTCGTCTGCAGTGTATGCAAAATAATCATATAACGCACCGAATACGCACGGAAATAATAAACTGAAAAAATAGTAAACCGAACGCCGAAATGTCACTCTGGAAAGTGGGTAAAAAGTGACAACATGTCACTGTATGGAAAAAACGCACTTGGGTTTGCACTATTCTCTCGTTTTATTCTTCCATTACGGAAGAGTTTAATTTTATTCAAATTTCGGATAATCGCTTTTTACAATTGACACACTGGTATAAGAGGAAAACGGAAACCGTCGGATCCATGCGAGGATATTCCAATCTCGCGTTGCATTCGCGTCACAGTGACGCGAAACGGATCGTCCTGAGGAGGAGAAGACGACGAACCCTGCTCCCGTGTACATGCATTCGCAAGGTTCTTGACCTCGTCGTCGTCCTTGTTGTCTCCTCCGGAGAGGATGAGACGCGGAAGGGAGACGAGAGACGAGGTCGTTCCTGCCCGCATGTGTATGAATACTACTGTACCTCTACGTCGATTCAACCGACTCCTGTGGCCTCGCTCGCTGACAAGTTGCATCTGCGATTGTTTCGTGCTACCAATTCTGGCGAGAGACACGCCGCTCTTCTCTCGTACCAGCCGTTCAAGCTCGAAAGGGCATAACTCACGCTATTTTACACGCCCAGTGACGATTCTCGTCTCCAAGGCAAAACGAGAGACGGTTTTTTCCCTACCACTTGGATCGTAGATTCATGCGGAATCTAGAAAACATGGGAATGTCCGAAGGAATTTGAGAAGAAAAAAAACGAAAAACGTGCCTTCCAAAGTCAAAAGAATGCCTAAGGGTACGGGCATAAACCTATATGGATGTATCTGTAACGATTTTTCCGACAGACAGACTTGTTGCCACAAAGGGTCGTACCTAGTTGCAAATTGAAAAAAAAAAAAGACTTTTTTTCAAATTGGAAAGTTTCGAATAAACATTTTTGCTTTTTTTTCCTTCAAATGTGCAGATGCGGATAATTTTCTAAAAGTTCTTTCAAACGGGCACATTTCGAATAATTTTTTTTTAATTTGCAACTTATTTTAACTTTACCAGAGAGCGTAGACTGCAAAGTTTGCACATCCCAGACGAGTTGGATTCGCTGCTCGGGCGTATTGGATATACCGAGTAATTCGACTGAAGTGATACTTTGAGTAACCACGAACAAAACGGAAGCGATTCAAATTTCGAAATGCTTCTTATTGAAAAATCAGAAGGGTTGACGACGTTTATTTATCATTTCGACATTTCATTCGAACTTCACGTTAAGTAGAAATAATGATAAATCCAACAAAAGACAAAGAAGCATAATTTTGTCATAAAAGGGAGAAAAATATGTTGCACGAACGTTTACAATTGGTTCTCATCAATGGGACTCGAGACCTGAATCTCGACCATTTTTCATTATTCGCTCTAATGGTTTCGGCAAGGTCAAGCATCCTTTCTCAGCTTTTTTCAGTCCGATGCCGTTGGACCCAGGGCGAAAAAATAATTATTTTCGGAGATATTGAATATTTTGTGGAGCGGTGCAGCCCGGTAATATTTCTGAATATCGCCATAAGCCGCCTCTTCCTGAGGAAGTATTCGAGGCAATTACGCCAGTCTTCGAAAATTTGAGCAGAGACGATTTGCTGCAGCGTTGTTTGGGCGGCTTCACGCAAAACAACAACGAAAGCTACATCAAATCAGTTTGGGCAATAGCCCCCAAGTGTCAGTCCGGGAGCAAAAAAATCGTCGATATTGCAGCTGATATCGCAGTATTATTATTCATTGATGGCCTGAGAAGCCTCATGAATGGTTTGGAGACGTTGGGGATAACTATCGGCGCAGGGAGCGCGATTTATCGGCTAAACTCGCGCAATTCGAGACCTTTCTCCATCTCCACTAATCGAATGTACTATCCCGCGTGCCGCAACGCCTTGTATGGCCATTGGATGCCACCCCTCCACGGGGAAGCGGGCGTGATCGTTCGCGCGAGAGCGAAACCCTCGCAGACAAGACGTCTCATGAGAAATCATGTAATCATTTTTTTTTACCGCTTCCGCATTCGTACTCGCTTCTGGCAATTAAGCAGGCCCTTCCACTCTTCGAGGACGATACGAGGCGTGCCAAGCTCTCATCGCGAACCCCAAATGCGTGGGGGCGCGTTACGATATACAAGAATTTGGTGCAAACGACATCCTGATATCGACAGTGTCGAGCTGCCTTGGCCTGGGCCCGATTCTCGGATGGGTTACCATCCAGATGGGTTACCATAGCATTGCGCACCCACTACCCAGTAGAAGGTATTGGGTCATCACATAAATAATGCGGCTTTTTCAATTCTATTTTGCGTCAGGGACAAGTGAATTGTGGATGAGGGGCCTTGAGGTTTACAAAAAAATGGAAGAGCATTTTAAAAAATAAACGGTTGTATGTTTTAGATTTTTTTAAATTTGGTTTCTCTTTAATTAGACAATTTAAAGTTTAAAAAGAAAAGCATTATTTATGGGACGACCCAATATTTTTATTTAGCAACTGACAATGAAACTCGGTCGAATATGGCCGCCTGTATGGGTACCGGCTCTCTACACTTTCCTTTTGCTTTTCGTGAAAGTGGGATGCGGTATAGTGTACGTGGAATTATGAGGTTAAACCATATTGGAAATACAAATTCTTTTAATTCAATTATATTTCCGTTGTTGTTATGGATCGGTCATTTTTACATGTGTTCCATCTGTAGCGGTCACCCTCCACCTTAACCTGCCCATCTAATTCCACTTTTTCTCCGATTCATCGCCTTTGTTATTATTGGTGTCGACTGAAAAATGGCAGAACCGTTGTTTCAATGTTGGGCCAACATTGGTTGCCAACAATCGGTTAGCCAGTACTGGGCCGGACATCGGCCGTATTGTTCGTGTCGGCAATTTTTTCATGGGATATCGAGTTATCCTTTATCAAGTAAGATTGATAAAACATTCACATAGACAATTTCAATAAAGTACCTACACACACGCTTACAAGTGGTGCAAAGATTAATGGACGAATGAATCGATTAAGTGGGTAGTCGACTCCGCGGGAAATATTCGTATGCGCTCTATACGTTACGAAGTTTGCGGAAGTATTAATGTTGCGGTTGAACTTAATGGGGGTACGCGACGGTCGTGCGCGAACAATAAAAGGAAAAGACAGACAGACAGAGAAACCGAGAGAGAGAGAGAGAGAGGGAGAGAGAGAGAGAGATTGAGGTTTTTTACTGTCTCGCATTAGGTACACAAGGAGCCACCCTGAGAGTTGCACGAAGGGCGACCCTCTGTAGACACACGTGGACTCACTCGACGCGCTCTCTCCATACACGATCCCTTTCAATCTCCGCAATATCAACGTGAATAATTTATATGCCTCGTGCCATATGATATATACACACGTTTATCGTTCAAAGAAACTTAAACAGAGAAATGCACGCGCGTTTCCCATAATGTCACTCGTTCTCGCGCTCTCTCTCCCCCTCTCTCTCTTCCTCTTTACGGTGAATCGTCGAGATTTATCGCGTGCTCGTAAAATCACCGGCGTGTAAAAAGTTTGTTGGTAATCTTCGGAAGTAAAGTGGGGGCTCTCCCCTTTACAAATAATAAAATGAATTGAATGGTTTTTTTTATCACGCACCTTTGGGGCGTCCGTTGAGCCGACAAGCGTTTTTTGTTTGTGTTTCGGAACGAATCTACGTGACGGAAAAGGGTTGTATGCATTTGCAGTTTTTTCAGAAGGAAAAGGGACGAGGGTTCGTATGTTTTTTTCAATTTTTTTCTTATCGATCGACTGCAAAGGACTGAAAATGAATCCCAATAAATACAATCTAACCTAAACAAACGAATAAAAATAGGGGAAAAAATAATTCCTTTTACGCACTCACGATCCTTTGATTGTCCAATTTTCTATAGGTCGACAATATATTGTAGACTTTCAGAAAATTGAAGAATTAAATAATCATGGATTCGTACAGGGGATTCGTTTAGGGGAATATATTCGAGAAATCTTGAGAAATATATGTATGGCAATATTCTCGCAAGGTTCATTGAAAAATACGAACGAAGCTATGTATGCAAATACATACAACGACAACAAAAACCTCGATTATCGCCGATACTATAGAATAATAAAAAGAAAACAACTTATTCAACATCCGTTGCATGAGACATTTTTTTTTTGTTTTCGCCAGTTATTCCTTCCTCGAATTTATTATTTTCCAATTTTTTTTCTCAATGTTACCGTTTGCCAACAGTTCTTTTTTTCTCCACAAAGTGTTCAGAGAGAGTGATATTTCGGTGTTTCCTTTTGAAGTTTATTACGTCAATCAATTAGTTTTGGAGTGTGAAGTGTACGGGAGCGGTACCTACACGCCGCCGGGGTCAAGTGGCTCGCGAACGTGCATTTGTGTGCCGGCGCGAGACGTTTCTCACGCTTTAAATATTTGTGTGTGTACACATACGTGTCGCGTTGCTTGTCAGCCATAATAAAAATTAAAAAAGAAAAAAAAACGAGTCCACTCGACATTCATAAGCCCGCGCGCTGCAAGTGACGCCGAGAAGAGAGCGATCTCTATAGAGATGTGCATGTGTGTCGTACGAAGAGCGGAATGCGATAAAAGAGATGTAGGTATGTTACGTATAGGAGAGTGCACGAAGGCCGAACCGCTTCCATTCCAATAGGTTAGCCTGTGAAATGCGATTAAATGTTGTTTTGTGTGTTATTCCAACTGTAATCTGTAATACAGAAAAATTCGATAGCTGTGTTATTTTGTCACAATTTAAACGAAATGAAAACAAGGGAATTTTACCCCAAATATTCGTCCCTCCGTATCGAGTCTCTTTTTTGGTTCCTTGTATTTTATTTTTATAGTCAGATGCATGCAGATTGGTGGCAGAGAACTTTGTCATCGTAAATCACGAATAAACAGTAGAATTTTACTCCATACATTCGTTCCCATGGGCTTATTACGTGGCACTAACGAATTTTACTCCAAATATTCGGAGGAATATTTGTAGTGACAAACATTTGGAGTAAAATCGGAATGAATATTCGGAAAAATATTTTAAGTAAAATTTTACTTCAATATTTTGTACGAATATACATACTATGAAAATTTTGAGTGAAATTTTACTCCAAACATTCGTTCTACGGACCTATTACGTCCCACTAATGAATTTTACTCCGAATATTTGCAGTAAAATCCAAACGAATATCCGTAGGGACGAGTGTTTGGAGCAAAATCGAAACGCATTGTCCAAGCAATATTTTGAGTAAAATTTTGCTTCAATATTTACTACAAATATTAGGAGTAGAATTTTTGCTCCAAATATTCGCCCCTACGGACTTATTACGAATGCTCGAAATAAAATTCGGCAGTAGAACGTAATAAACTCTCTTGTTCGGCCTGCAAAAGTTTTAAGTTTTTAAGGTTTTACGTGTGACGTGGCCCTCCACAGCAGAGTCATCATAATGATGTTTTTGGAAGCCCAAATAAATTATCATCGCCATACTTACATGTACCAACAAGAGTGCACAAAGGAGGAGTTGTCAATAGCAAGTCAAGAAAGAAGATACACGAAACTTACTACGTGTTATAGGAAAAATTTAACTCCAAATTCTCGTTTCTTCCGATAGTCGATCAAAATCATTCGCTCTTATTTAGAATTTTGTATATACCTCCGTTGCCCTCTCGATAAGCAAAAATCTTTAAAAACCGTCGACCTCGGTGTGTTTTTTAGTTGCGCACGAGTTGTCGAGGTCGCGCATTACGCGGCGCCCTTTTTTTTCCTTGGCTCCGAGTCGCTCGTACTTTCCCTCCGAAATTTAACGTTTCGTGTATTGTTGCGAAAAAGGAGGAAAAAACGGCAACACGATGTAGCGGCAGTGAGGCAGCTGGCAGTGATTGCCGAAATATGTACAGCTCGCTGCTCGAGGGGAGTTTCGTATACGTATATCCTTGTGGGTAGACTTTTTTGGCCACACGATCGCTCGCGCACGAAAGATCGCCGATGATCCCAGAGGATAGCGGAGCAAGCGGGGGCAAGGGAAGACAGAGCGGGAGAGAGAGCGAGCTGGTTACGAAAAGAGCCCATCCTGAGACCCATAAGCGAAGAAAGAACGAGGAAGAAGCACCCCCCCCCCTTGCCCACGTTCGTAAGAGAGTACCGAAATTTGGCTCTGGGCCCTCGTAAGACGAGAAGAGGAGAGCAGGGAAAGGAAGAGGGCGGCAGAGAAGGGAGAAGTAACTGGTCGGCAGATGGCACGCGCGCTGCGAGCCCACTCGGATCCCAAATCTGGCCCCTCATCTCTCGCCTTTTCTTTCCTTCGTGTCTTTCGCAGCCCAAGCGCACCAACAAACCTTTTGAGATATACTCGAACAGGTCAGAAGCAAATACTTCAATCTGTCGAATGTATACGCTCGCGTCTCTAGACTTTTATTTCCTTCGTTTTTTCAACAAGTAGGCTGAACTTCCGCCATTATTCGACGACTCGTGTCTCCGCATAATTGGTCCCGTTCCTCTCGCTGCACATATTCCTTGCACATTCTAACTTTTTTTTTCTCCGTACGTACGGAGCGCCGAATCTTCACGGGCCCTTTTGTCGATACCACAGACGTATGTCGTGTCTTTTCCAATCGTAGCGACATATACCTACACCTTCTGCGAGCTCCAAGAGATACAGTATGAGAACTCGCGTGCGCCACGGTGCAAAGAAAATTCGTTATTGTCGCGTCATTCTTTGCGAGAACTTCTCGGGTAAGGTATTCGTTGCTGATTAGCGAAAGATTGAGCTAGTCAGCTTGACATTTTTTCCTCGACTGTGGGACCAGCAGTTAATAATAATACACTACTCCAAAAAATTAAGGAACAGAACAATTTCTTCAATTTTTCAAGTGTTCTTCGAGGCGCTGTATCTATGTAAAAGATTGTCGTATCGAGATGAAAAAAACAAACTTGTTTTTTGGCAAACAAGTTTTGGGAGCTGAGGTTATCGCGCAATCATAAGAAATAGCGGGAGAAAACATTTTTCCAAATTCCTTTTTTTTTTCTCAAGGGTCCACGGGCTCGGGAATTTTTTGTTTCAGTTGAATCAATGTATAGGTCAGTTAGCTTGTTTATACAACTTCAATTTGTTTCTTTTTTGGTCTCTCTGCGTCAATTTTTCGCTGAGATGTCCGACCTTGAATGGAAAAAGATCCTCTTGTCTTTGACCATTGACATCTCAACAACCAAGGATTGCACAAAGTTACAGTTTACAAAAACTTTCGATTAATTATTTTCACCAAAACTGGGAAAAAATTGAACAAAGAAAGATTAGTTTAAAAAAAATCCGTTGATTGGTTTTTTCTTCCAAAAAAAAGATCAGTTTTGATAGAAAACTTCTTTTTTTAACCTTCGCAGAAAAAAATCGATAATTTATCGCATACAAGTTCTTAGATCGACTAGGCATCAACTTTTAATTAATGCAATTAAAGATAAGGGAAGTTATAGAGTAGTCTATGGTAGTAATTATACATTATGTAATATGTAAGTAATTATGTAGTAGTAGTCGGTATTCATAAGAGTCAGTATTGTTACCTGAAATGTTTTATAAATAACATTTTTTTTAAATGTTAAATGAAATTTGCTTTCTGAAATCTTTCGAATTTTTTTTCTTAAATTTAACAAGCAACTAGTGCAAAGTTGTGAAAAAAGTAGAAGAAAATTGGTCTTTTCATTTCGATGATGATTACACGATATTTAGGAACAATACACCTGTTCCTTCAATTGTTTTGTAAAACATCGATCACTTGGTCCGGAAAAACGCCTCGATGGATCAATTAAAAAATCTGGCAACATTAGTCTTTCCACCGATATTTGTAAAGTATCGGTAAATTTACTAATAAACCATAAAAACTCATTTTTTCTACTTTTTTTTTTCAAATTAATGTTAAGGGTGAACAAATATTTCTCATCGATAAACAAAAGGATCTCGTAGAAAATTTATTCGTTTTCAAAGCTGCCGTTCACTTTCCTCTGCGATAATTGGTTACTGAGATATCGATGATCAAATACGAAAGGATCTTTTATCATCCAAAGCCAGATATCTCAGAATAAACAAGCTGACTGACATTTGATAACATTGATTGAACATTTAACCTTGAAAAAAAGGTTTTTCAAAATTAAATAAAATTTGAAAAATAGTTTGTATAAAATAGGCGATAGCCTATTTTATACAAACTATTTTTCAAATTTTATTTAATTTTATTTCAGTAACTTATATTTGTTTTTCGAAGTAATTGTTATTAGTGCGGCATTATCGCGCCGATTTTATTTCCACCGAAAGAAACCTGAACGAAATAAAAGTTATCATTTATTGTTGAATTTCTTGTACATACTTCCACTTGTTCGATTTATGATAAAATTCTTTTACTGCTGCTTTTCCAAAGAATTTTCACGAGAAAAACAGTAGTTTTAATTAGCGCAGTATTATTATTGTCGATTTTATTTGACGTTCTCGATCAGTTGAATTATTTCCGAACTCTTTTAATTACCCATTCGCTCGTTCGATACGCTCGAATGAATCGTCACGATCGAATCGAGCAACACCGCGGTTTTTGAATATTTTTTGCACAAGCTTTTTTTTCATCCTGAAATAACGCTCAATCATGCGACGGTTCTGCTTAGCTTCGCTCAATATATTACCGCACTCTTCACGCTCATGATATAAATTAAATGATTCCTTCGTCGGCACGAGTCTCGTACGGGCTGGTACAATGAAAATACGTTTCGTATTTGCGTCGAGAAAGCATCCGGTTTTTGCGTTATCATCTACTCTGCTTAGCCGCTTCCACATATAAACACCTACGCACACTTGCATGCGTATATATATATATATTTTACTAACAAATTTATAACACGTACAATCACGTACTTGTACGTGATTGCTTCGTAACGAACTCCCGAGGAAGTTTGATATTGAAACATCCGCGCGGTGAAGTTTTTTACAGAAATGTCGTAGCGTACGATTCAAATATTGAATGGCTGAGCCGTCGTTCCTAAACATTTTTTTTAAGTAATTCATAAAATCTGATCATATAAACCTGATAAATCAAATAGCTCAGCTGTCATTCGTAAAAATGATTTCGTCGACAATGAATCCATCGTAACAAGTAATAACTAATCAATAGCAGTAAATACAATTACAAAAATTAATAAATATGTAGGAAAGCAATTAAAATGTTTTTTTTTTATGATCACGAGTAGCAAGCGTTTCGCGATTTGATTCTATTAGTTTTTTTATTTTTCTTTCGGAAGGTAGGTTTTTATAGACTCGTAGGTGATCGTGGTGACGGGCAGGCCGGATGGCGGCAACGGTGAAGGTGGGAAGGTAGAAGCGATGACGAAGACTACGAGGGAGCGCGAGAGCAGGTGCGCGACTCGAATCTCGTTGCATGCATATCACGGCTGCGGAGTCTCGTTTGGTTCTCGGTTTATAGTCCAGTCATTACGTACATTCAAAAAAGAAAATGAATTTGCGCTTCTAATTTTTTAATATGTTGTAGGGGATACCTAGAAAAGCTTAACTTGAGATTGTCGACCAAGCTTTCCTAGGAGCTTTCGCCGCCATGTTGAAAAAAGGGGTAAAATTTGTTTCTCGGCAATAACTCGGCTATCCGATGAGATTTCGAAAATTTTTGTAGGACACTTTTTGTAGCTTTCTTTGTGCTCTACAATAACGCCTGAATCATTTTTAGCGTTTCATGCATCGTTATCGAGATATCGATCGATAAAGTCAAAAATTTAGGACATAATTTTTGTTTTTTCCTTTTTTTTTCTTTGGGTCTTAATAAATATGAAAAATTGTGGAATTCAAACTTGTAGAGCATATTCAGACCTACAATTTCCTTCTTGGATTTTTTTATGTTGGACAAAAATTACGATCTCCAGCGCGCCGCAAAGTCGGTGAATCCACACTCAGCGTCGAGCGAGCTGCTCGCTCGGTTGTGTCTGGATGTCGAATCGAATGGGAAATTGTTGAGGAAATTGATGGGATAAAAAATAAGTACATAGAGCAACAAATTAAGGATCACACAATAGTAATTTATTAAACAAATAATTTGTTTGTGCAGTAAAAAATATTATTTTTTTACAATACAAAATAAACAAAACAAAATAAACGGAAAGAAAAATATTTTTTTCTGCACTCGAGACACGAACGATGGACTTTTTTCATGTCTTTTTTCGCTTGGATGGTCCAGGCTGAAGATCTTCGTCCTCCGTAAACTCTTCGAGTTGTTGTGTCTGTTGAAACGTTGGAAATGATGCTGATTCGATGAGAGCATCGTCATCATCATCGTTACAGACATCGTCGTCGTCGTCGTCAAGCAAAATGTCGACTCTGGCGACGTTACTGCATGTTTGCCCACTGCAGTGCATGCAAATAACGGAGCAACTGATTCCCGCTTTTCTGCACCCACAGGCGGCCTCACAATTTCCTTTACACTTACAGGAAATGAGCTTTAATAGTTCAGGCGGAGCGGGTTCGGCGGTGCTGGTGATTGGTTCGAGCCCTCGATTGGTCTGTCGCCAACCCCATCCTTGTGGATCCTTGAAAAATCCGAGCCAGGTTTGAACTTGGAGATACGTCCGGAAAATGTGTTGACGCACAGCGCTTTTGGTTGGCGGGAGTAGTGAGAGGTGATTCACTTTATTCGCTGTCATTGATTTTGCGAAGCGATGGAATCGCAAAATATTTATGGACTTCTCGTGCTTATCACCACCATATAGGGCGATAAGGAATTGCTCTCCCGCGCAAGTGAGAACCTCCGGATCGACCTTTTCTTGTTTGAATAATTCCACCGATGACCGTAGCTCTGGATTTTTCTCGAGAGTGTTAATGAACTTCGACTTGCCGATGTTATAGAAAGATGATGTCGTGTCGCAACCGCTAAAAGCGTGAATGAAAAGAATGTGCTCCAGAACTGACTTGCCCTGAATTTTTGCCCAGAATATCGGAACCCTCGATTTACACTACGCACAGCAAAAACTCAACACGATACGATATACTAACTTGAGCGCGCTCGACGCTGAGCGTGGATTCACCGACTTTGCGGCGCGCTGGAGATCGTAATTTTTGTCCAACATAAAAAAATCCAAGAAGGAAATTGTAGGTCTGAATATGCTCTACAAGTTTGAATTCCACAATTTTTCATATTTATTAAGACCCAAAGAAAAAAAAAGGAAAAAACAAAAATTGTGTCCTAAATTTTTGACTTTATCGATCGATATCTCGATAACGATGCATGATACGCTAAAAATGATTCAAGCGTTATTGTAGAGCACAAAGAAAGCTACAAAAAGTGTCTTACAAAAATTTTCGAATCTCATCGGATAGCCGAGTTATTGCCGAAAAACAAATTTTAAGCGTTTTCCAAGATGGCGGCGAAAGCTCCTAGGAAAGCTTGGTCGACAATCTCAAGTTAAGCTTTTCTAGGTATCCCCTACAACATATTAAAAAATTAGAAGCGCAAATTCATTTTCTTTTATTTGCCTTTTTTTCGGACGAAATGACTGGACTATTAGTTGTGCGCGCTCTTTCTCGTCTCTGTTTTCTCTCCTTTTATATCTCCGTCTCTCCTTCCTTTATTCCATTGCCCCCCTCTCTACTCTTTCGGTCCTTCTCTTTCTTTTGGATTCCCTCAAGGGATCCCACCTGCCATGCGGTCACGTGGCTTATCTCTTAGCTTCGTAATATAGGTACGCTCTTTTACTCCCCCCCCCCCCCCTCTTTCTTTCTCTCCCACCCCCCTCGCGATCCGGTTTCTCGTAAACACGCAGCCCTCATCCTACCAGTTGAAAGAACTCATCCGAAAATCATTCCACTCAAATGAGTCTTGGACCGAAGCGCTCCACTCGCGAAACCCCCACTTGTTTCTTTTTCCAACGCGATCAAGCATGCTTCTGCATTTGTTTCATTGACTCTTGATATAATACAAAAACAGATTTTTCTTTTTTTAAATATCGATCGAAAACTTGACCTAATGATAAATATATCTTTCGCAGTGTAGCCTTTAGAAAAAATCTGCTGATCGGTTGTTTTTACCAGCAGTAGTTTGTTGCACTATGCGTTGAGAGACAAAGGGCCACGAAAACACGACGAGGCTTTTTTGATGACGGATGTGACCTGGTGGGTAAACAAAGCCAACCAAACCCGAACAAACCGAAAACCAAATTAACAAAAAACAGAAGTAAACGAAAAAACAAAGCCAAACCCGGATGAGGGTTTTCCGGTGAACGGGGAAACCCTAAATTGGTGGCCTGAAAACCAACAGTCCCCTAGTGTAGGCTTAAGAAGAATAACTGCCATTAAATTAATCCCATGTGACAGTCACGTACATTCCACCCAAATCCAACTTGTTGCCCATTATGTCGGCCACGGTTGCCTTAATTTTGACGAACCGATGTTTTCGCGGATTTGATGATAAATCGGAAAGCCGTACGAAAACATCTGTTCATATATCGATTTTTAGTCTCAGCTTTTTTAGTCTATTTTTACACCGTCGTGCGACTCTCTCTCTCTCTCTCTCTCTAGCAGTTTTTCTATATTTCTGTATCCGCGTGCGAAGGCGCTATATATTACAGCTGCGCGCGGGGTAGCTGTAGCTCGACATTTCCGGTTGACGAGTAACCCATAGCCTCTGGGGCATTTCCCAGTCGGAATATTTACACGATATCGGGTGTAAGCACACGTGTGTACGCCAGTAGTGCTCTTCCGTGTGTGCATACCGAAAAAGGCCTTCTCACACATTGGCAGATCGGTTCTCTCGATAATTCATATACATGGCTAGCCCTCTCGCTCGTCCGTATGGAAGAACGTACGGAAGACATTCTGTCGTGTTCGTCTTTTCTCGCAAGACCAACCGGATGTGACCGCTCTGCCTCGAACGCAGCAGTCTCGTCACATTGCCTGATATTTTCAAGTCGCAGAGGGTCCTTTTTCCACCCCTGTGTAATTTAGGCGACTGAATAACGATCTACTAATGAACGATGTTTTAGCGATTTCTTTACCAGTTTTAACACAATTTAAATCAATATTGATTTAGTTGATTCGAATGAAGAATATGAAACCTTTTTAAAAGTACAGAAAGCCTCATTTTTATCATTGGATAATGTTTACCACCTTTGCCAATGTTCTCACAGATTGAATCGATACACATAAATCGATACGCAATTGATTTATGCTAATTGTACCATCGGTAAAAATAATTCTATTTATATTTGAAATGATAATTTTCTGGATATGAAGACGACTCTAGAAAAGTTAAAACTGTCTGCCGCAATGAAATTGTTAACAATGTTGAAATTTACATTGTTGGAACGCAACGAAAATTCTTTTTTATTTTTTTAGTCCACCATTTTCATCGTCTTTTCTTGCAAGTGTGGGCTGTAGATCTCTAATCAGGATCCTGAAAACGGTTTCACTGATTTTCGTTACACAAATTTGCCCAAAAAACATTGAAAAAAAAAATACTAAGAGAACGAACTTTGGTATTTTCATTCGTATACATTCGAGAGGAAAGCGATGCATTGCGAATATACTCTACAATGGAAAAGAAATGATCTTTCCACGGTGAAAAAGTTTGACATGTGCGTTTTGTACTTTCTTCAAGGTCTACTGTATCGCCGGAGGAAAAAAAAAATCGTGGCAATGATAGAATAGATTTTAACTTTTCCGAGAAACAAAAACGATGTGTTGAAGTTATATAAATATATACGAGTATGTATTTAATTGTATTCGAATTGATATCATAAAACTATCATTGACTGATTTTATTGTCAATTTTCATTGAAAATTTGGACAAAACTGGAACACGATATTGAAGAAGACTGAATTGAAAAATAATTTCTTGTACCCACAATATTTTGGTCAATTTTATGCTACCCTGCGCCGACAACGCTTTTCCATATAATTTAATTGATGATAATTAGTTCACGGTTTTGCTAATTTCATAAACTTTTCGAATGTCTGCATATACGATTAGATTAAAGAAGAGCAGCAAAGTACGCGGCTTTGAGTAAAAACAATTTAGTAATCTCTCGAGATTACTCTGTAACGATGCAATATTATACGCTGATTAATTACAGTGAAGGGAGTTGTTGCGAAAAATACTTTAAAAATGGCTCAAGAAATGGTCCACTCGGCGACGAGTCTCGTCAGCATCTTCACCTCTCAGCCTGTCTCTCATGGTATATTTCCATTTTCATATTTCAGACTTGCCTTTTATTTGCAGGCCGGCCCTTTACCTCTAGCAGTTCCGAGTTCCGGTACCAACGTTTCCGCGTTCATTTTCTTTCTTGTCCCTTTTTCTCCGCTCCGATTTCCTCTTTCCCTCTCTCGGTCCCCAGCCGTTTTTCTCTCTTCGCCGAGTCTTTCCGCGGGGCTACACTCCAGGTTGCCGTTTTTCGCGATATATAGGACTGAAAATGGCACTATTCCTCGAACGAGAGAAAGTAATAACCGGAGGGTTGGTTAGTGGTGGTTGGTCTAGAGAGGAGGTAGGAGTAAGAGAGAGGAGGAGGGAGCGGTGGCCAGTGTCAGAGAAATTCTTTCTCACTCTTTCTCATCGCCAGCTCGTCGTGAGCGAAAAGGTAGGTATTACACCTACAGTGGCTAGGCTGCGTAAATAGTGCACACAAGCCGTTTCGCCCCGACTCAACTGACCACTTCTGTAGAAATATTTTTAACATTTTTTATCGCTCCAACATACGTTCCCGAAACATTTGCGTTGACGATAAACGGTACACCCGAGGTGACATTTTTTTTTTTTCAACGAAAAAAATTTGAAGACGAAACTCGCGGCTTTGCTAGTCAAGTATTGCCGCATTTAGATTTTTTCAAATCAATATTATTATATGTGATTAATTTTGATGTGATGAAAATAGAATTAAATTACAATGACATTTTTTCTCAATTTTAATATAGTAAAGATATAACATTATCATCTATAATGGTGATATAATAAATATGATTTGGAAAAGGTTCGAAAATAAAGGAATCACAGATGAATTTCTCGCGAAAGAGTGAGGGGTCGAAACTCGTTCTAGTCCGCACGAAACGTCTCGTACTGGAATGCATATATATGCGCATCCACCACTATTAGGTGCGACTACCACGAGTACCGTTGCCTGTTACATGAATGGGTAAAAAAGAATAACAGAGAGGGAGAGATAGGGAGGAAAAGAAGACAGTACATATAGACCTGTGTTCCAGCTCTGATGATTACTGACCCACATTTCGAATCCCGCGAGCATTGCCAACAAAGCCGAGGACTTTTTGAATGCTCTCGGATGGAGAAAAAAATTGCGAAGCCTCCGCGGACAGTGATCTCGAATTTGGTCCACATTGTGTGTTCTTTTCTTCAGCCTACACCGCCTTATCCCAATACTAATCTTGAAATCGATACGTCCACAAACAATGAGTCTTCTCCTAATCATCGACGAACATATTTTCTCCGGAACACTTCTTTCTCGTTTACTCTTCACTGCACTATGTGCTACAGTCGAATTTTTAGTGAATACAGTAAATAAAAGTTCACCTTCTTGCCAGATTCACCTTCTTTACAGATTCTTCCACAATGACAAACTGAAACTATACAACGCAACCCTTTTGGATGGCGATTATCGGGTGGCTTTTGGAGGTACAAGGAGATTAGATGTCGGAATGGGCGAAACGGGCTTCTAGACGAATGTGCATATATACTAAAGTTCAGACCAATATAATATATATATATATATATATATATATATATATATATATATATATATATATATATATATATATATACAGGATCGTGAGCGTGAAAATACGCACCCGGTTCCTTGCATGCAGGGTCGGTGCCGTGCCTTGCATAGTAACTTTTTTCGCCACTCTTCGTGCAAAACGCATGTCGCCATGCAGAACTGACCGCTTATATATATATATATATATATATATATATATATATATATATATATATATATATATATATATATATGTGCATAGAAATGGGACCGAGCTTCGAGGGTAGTAATAACGTGAATAAAAATAAAGAAGTTTTTCTTCGAGCTTCGTTTCAATCGTTCTTGTACGCTAAAATATTCGAACGAGAAAATTGTCCGCCTTAAGTACACGCGGCATATAACGGGGATTCGGGGCAATCAGTGATCGCGGTGGTGCGAAAGGTACAGTCGATTCTCTCGTGCGCCAAGGGAATTATGTTTTTTCCCTCAAGCTTGTCATTAGCTGCTCGTAGAAAAAGACCGAACAACATGCGATCGATGGGAACAATAAAAACCATTTTTTTAAAATTATTATTAACTTCCAGTCTCCATGGATGGCAAATATAGGTCATTGATGAACATTGATATTTTCCTGCAAATTGGTCAACGCCTGACTCCCACTGCCTCCCCGCTCTCGCCGGATTCCTATTAGCGTACTGGGAAACGAAGTAAAATTCGTGCCGATACGAATCGTACGGAATACGAAGGAAGAGTGGAATGCTTACGATAGATGGGCGATTGGCGAGAGTCCCATCCCAGTAACCCCATCCGAATAACGGCAAAGAACCCTGGTCGCTGAAAATTTTGACGACCAGGAAGAAACGTATCATATTAGAGGATAATTTTCATTCCAAATTTAATGAACACGACGGTGGTGCAAGTATGGAGTTTGCAGCAAAATGGATTCGAGTATACGTGTTCAACTATACCCCTTTTGAGCTTTGTATCATTATTATCGTCAAATGAACCGAATACGGTTGTAATGGAAAAATCCTCACTGGCTCGAACAAAATTTCTTCGTATTGCATAAATTCACATCTTGTGTGCGACGTCTCTTTTAGTTATATCACCGACGAGAACGACATCCGAGTGTCATTCTCGCGCCAGCAGTTCGCGAGTTCCTTCCGTTTATACGCGTGCCTACACACACTGTGTATACTTACATTTGTAAATGTTACACGCTTCACACGTACATTGCCGGTGGGGAAGGACCTAAAATAGTACAGGGCTCGTGGCGAATACGGTGCAGTATGCAGTGAGAGAGAGAGAGAGAGGGAGAGAGAGAGAGAGAGGGAGCGACGAGGGGTCGATAGTTCCTTCCGCGAGGAGAAAACGTGCCGGGGTGGAAGTGCCGCGCTCTGCACCAGGAAGTAACGGCGGTACGATGCAATTTCCGTGTAGTGTGGAGAAGCGCTGGAAAGGAGGCAACGCGAATGCACGGGACACTACTCTCTCTCTTTATCTGTCTCGGTCATATATCGATTTGACTCGCTAGACACATGCATCTACTAGACTATTTTCTCCCTCGATGAGAAGCCCACTTTTCACTTGATGTAATATCACAATCATAATTATTAGCATTATTATGATATAGTTTATTTTATGTAGGGGAGACGGGGGTCAAACGGTGTTGGAATTAATTCGTAGCGTTTTACGAGAGATGGCGTAGGTAGTACAGTATTTCGTTGTTACCGACAGTACTGTATTTATCGTGAAACGGCTATCATTGAATGTCATTTGCCGTACATAACCTCTTATTGAATCGTAAATAACAACACTTTATAATTTATTGAATATGTCAACATTAGTGCCGAATAAAGTCTTTTTGCGGTGGGTTTTACTTCATTACTTTAATATGAACAAAAGTTCTGCTGAAGCTCATCGTATTTTGGTGGAAGCGTATGGTGAACATGCTCTAGCTGAGCAAACGTGTCGGAAGTGGTTTGCACGTTTTAAAGATGGTGATTTCGACTTGGATGACAAGGAGCGATCTGGCCAGCCGACAAATTTGAAGATAACGAGTTGGAGGCATTACTCAATGAAGACTCATGTCAAACACTTCAAGAATTGTTTACATCATTGGGAGTTGACTTGTCAACCATAGGAAAACGTCTTAAAACTTTGGGCATAATCCAGAAGAAAGGACATTGGGTTTCATATGAACTGAAACCAAGGGACATTAAGAGGCGTCTTTTGACATGTGAACTGCTACTTCAACGGGAGAAAAGAAAAGGCTTTCTGCATCAAATTGTCACTGGTGATGAAAGATGGATCCATTACGACAATCCAACTCGCAGAAAGTCATGGGTTAAGCCCGGCCAACCATCAACATCAGTGGCAAAGCTCCTACTCTGTATTTGTTGGGATCGGAGGGGTGTGATTTATTATGAACTGCTGAAACCGAATGAAACCATAACTGGGGATCGCTACCGACTGCAATTGACGCGCTTGGACCGTGCATTGAAAGAAAAACGGCAGGAATACTCCAAAAGACATGACAAAGTCATTTTGCTGCATGACAATGCTCGTCCGCATGTCGCAAAACCGGTACAAACATATCTGAAAACACTTAATTAAATGGGAAGTCCTACCCATGGGAAGTACCCACCGGCCGTATTCTCCAGATATCGCTCCTTCTGATTACCATTTGTTTCGTTCGATAGCTCATAGCCTGTCTGAGCAGAAGTTCACTTCTCACGAAGATCGTCAAAAATGGGTCGATTCGTGGATTGCATCTGAAGACGAGGCGTTCTTCCGACACGGTATTCATACCCTGCCCGAATGATGGTCAAAAGTAGTAGAAAGCGATGGGCAATACTTTCATTGACGTATTTTTTATTTTCATTTATAATAAATATTTTTTTTCCATTAAAAAAATGCTACGAATTAATTCCAAGTCCTAATAGCTTATTTCATGTAGGGGAGACAGGGGTCAAACGTAACAAATTTTAGTTAAGAGCTCGTATCTTTGAAACCGATGATTGTAAAATAATGGTTATTGGTCCACTTTTAAAGGAAATTTATCTGGCTGCAATTGAAAAAAAAACATGTAGGCACTTAACGTCAATAGATAATTAACAGCGCTGCTTTTTTTTTTAAGTCCTGTGCTACTTTGAACCCCGGTTTCGGAGCTAGTTGTAACATGGCTGGGGCAGGTTGTAACAGGAGGGGCATGTTTTAATAGCTTTAAATAAATCCAGTTTTAAATTTAATTAGACTAATAAATCTTTTGGTAAATTCTTTATTTAAGTTAAGTATTAATTATTTAGGCACATCAATCACATTTTCAACTTCTATGGTCTCCGGTGGAACACTTTGTTCACTTTCTTCACGAATTTGAAAAGAGTTACGTGCCAAATGTATTCACGAACGACTGATCAGTATTTACGATTTTTTTTTCCAAAACTTTTTTTGCAGACAGCTTATATACGTCTTTCGAAGTGGTGGCTCTTTCAGTGCATTTTTTATGAGTCCTCAGACTGCAACATAAAAGTCGTTTATAAGGTAGTATGGTAACTGAAGCCCGTACGGCGAGGGAAAACATCGTATAGTAACAACCTTCGTAGAATAACGCATAGAAACCGAGTAGGTATGCGCGAGTGGCGGTCAAAATGTCGAATGACCAAATAAATAACGACAAAGATTTAGAAATGACAGAATTATGAACTCAAAATAACGAAGGTTGAATTATACGAAATCTTGGCCTTTGACCGATGACGAAATCGAATAACTATTACACCAAAGGAATATTTATTCGAGAGTATATGTTCAGATAGTCTGCAGTTTGAGTCATACAAATACAGATTCGAACAATCTACAACATTCATATCTCCAAAATAGAATGAAGTGAGTATCTAATATTCGTAATACCGTCTATAGCAAAAAGCCATATATGGAGACTACAAACTTCGAATGTGTAGATCTTGGAAACGCAAATGATCGATGGTCCAAAATGGCGAATATGGTATGGCTGCCTGACCCGACTGACCACTAACACCATCTTCATTCTGAAGCACAAGTAATATTGCTCGATCCCAAGTTTTCGCTATCCGGACCGTTCGACATTTTAGCCATCGCTATTTTCAAGGAGACTAGAGGTAAGGAGGACGAATGCTTACGGCGATCACGATCCAAAAGCGTCCACGGAAATCCAGTTATGAGTAGTTGGTGGTTTCACCGCGTGCGTCGCTGGTGCATCACCGAACCAAAGTGTTCGGTGATGCAATCGATAATTCCCGCTTGTGTGTCTATTACAATGTGTCTCGGTATACAATATATTTATCGTGATCTGCGGCGAAAACGCTTAAACGAGTGTTATGTATTTTCTCGTGTTTATAAATAAGTTTGGTTTGTTACTGCTTCCGCAACGAAACGAAAATATTGACTTAATTTCTGTATTTCGTTACTATTCTTTAGCGGCAGCGTATCATAATATGTGAATATGATGTGTAATAATTTGTAAAACTTTTGTCTGGATTGAAAGTTCTTATGAATTTTCTTGTGTCAATAAATAAATTTTGTTTGTTGCTGCTTCCGCAATGAAAAAAAAGCATTGACTTAATTTCTGTATCTCGTTATTATTCTTTATCTGTACAGCGTATCATGATGTGTGATTATTTTTTAAAGTTTTGTCTGGATTCCAAATTCTCATGAATTTTCTTGCGTCTATAAATAAATTTTGTTTGTTACTTCCTCCGCAACGAAAAAAAACCAATTGACTGAACTTCGTTATTATTCTCCAAAACAATCTATATTATCTATATAAGAATTCTATCCTATCTAATTAAAAATGTCCTTCACCCACTGGTTTCACAATTAATTTCATCAAACTACCGCTGCATATGAAGAAGCAACGGGCGGTTTCTGCATAGCGTATGACACTGATTTGTTGCTGACTTCAATTCGGTTCGGTAGGAGAGCAGCGCACCTCTCTCATCTGGATTGTCATGGACATTCCTTCAGCACTGCCTTCGTACTCCTTACGTCCAGTCTTCTTGGCTATTTTAACCGATCAACTTTTTAATCCTTCGCTCTAATGAATTTAAAATTGTAAACTGTCGTAATATTTACAATTCGACGATTTGACGTCTCGAATTGTTTGATGTATATATAGGCGAATCGACATACTATCTCTCATTATTTTGTTATATCTGATATTTGTTTTCGCTATGAATCAACTTCGAGATTTTTGTATTCACAATTTCAATTAACTATTATACAGGCCCTCATAAGATTGATCAGTCTAGGAACGTTCGTCATTACTGAATTCGAAGTTTCGGTCCTTCTGAATATTAATCGTTCGAATGCCCAATCCCCCAATCGGTATGCGCACGAGAAGTGGGGAATTAAGGGGTAACAACACTGAAGAATTTTCAAAAAATCATAATTTTTTTAAATTGGCTCAGAGATGCTTTAGACCATCCTGAATACGGGGAAAAAAGTTTGGTTACTGTAAAACAGAGGTCCGCAGGCCCGTGTGCGAGATGTCTTTCGTTTTTCTTCGAACGCAATTTTTTTCAAACGCCACGCAGTATAACTCCAACAATTTTCAGTATTTTCACTCGAAATTTTGAGCACATTTAAAAAATAACATTACGGGAAGAAATATGTACGGGATTTTCGCTGATTTTATTTTAACATTAGTTATTAACACATGATTGTCCTCTTTTTGTGTGGAAAATTGAGCTCTTAGTTTAAATGGTTGCCAATTAGACAAAAATTCTTATTTTTAAAATCCCCTACGTATTTCTTTAGCCATACTCATGTAAATTAAGAGATCTTAATTTACTAAGTGCTACAACTGGACTGTGCTACAACTGGACTGCTAAATAGACACTAGTGCTAAAGGCAGCACTGCTAAAGTCTCAACTGCTAAAACGCAAAAGAGTACCCAAACAAACCCAAACAAATGTTATGATTTTTCGTCAATAATGAAGCCCTAAGGTGGACTTTGGCGGTAGTTATTTGTAACTTTTGACGTTCCTGACGTCACAGGAATACAAATGAGGTGTCTACGGACGCATCCCGCCGAGTGCAGCACAATAGCGCCTATAGGAAGGTAAGTTTTCTAAGAAAAATTCCAAAAAATCGTCAAAAAACCGCAAAAAGTACAGTATCACCTCTATCAGTGGAACTTATATGAGCCCTCTGTCAGAAGCTAGTTTTGGCAGTCGAGCCCATTTACCAGTACAGCTTTTAGCAGTGGAGCCTTTTAGCAGTTTTAGCAGTGCTTTTTTATCAGTAGAGTCCAACCACGATCCTGACAGCCAATTCTTCCACAATGCGAGTATTTATTTTGTGCCGTTCAGCCTCGGAAGCAACAAGAAGAATAATAAGTCGAGCGTGTACAGATAGTGAATAGCGTAAGGGAAAATTTTCAATACGTATGTGCATAGCTCTCGTCCGTTTCTATTATTTGTTTTGATCCTTCGTCCGACGCACCGAGCGGCGTATTTCGAGAATACAAATTACATGCCACGAATCGCGTTGAGGACGTCGCACAGTAGGAGAAAAGACCAAAACACCTGGCCAAAACCCCAAAAAATAAATTTTCGAAATAGGGTCAGTTGAGTAGTCATTCAGGTAGAGGACTAGTAACTGCATTCTATTGTGGAAGGGAAAGCCCTTTAAGTGTATACCTGCGCCGCAGCGTCAGTTGGCAGTTAGTGTTCGTGAAGAGTTTACGTGTCACGCGCTGAACAGACGAAAATAACGCTGACTTCAAAAACCCATAACTTTAAAGTGACGGGTTTAATTTCAATTCTGCAACATGGATACGACTTCTGGAGGTATGTAGAACATGTTTTTACATCGGTTGAATCTAAAGTTTATGTATAAATGATTGAAATGTAGTATAGCCTTCGGCATAAATAAAATTGAATAATTTTGAAAACTTATATTTTCAACGGTCCGAAAAGTTATATATTTTGTCACATTTTGCAAAGCTCCTAGTCTCGGCCTTTAGTTTAATGTATAAGCTTTCGAAATTTACAAGAGTTACCTGCGGAAAACGTGCGTCTTGTCCGTTATGATTTTTTTCGCATCGTGCGGTAGCCGAACGTGCACGCGGCACTATTGAGCAGCCTCTGCGCCTCTACCTGAGAATGGGTGAAGTAGCATCATAACGGACAAGACGGCTGTTATACGCTTGAAATAAATTATTTTAATATATATGTATGTGTATATATATATATATATATATATATATATATATATATATATTAAAATCAACCACATAAAAATTTCTTAAATATGAATGAAATGTTATAACATTCAAATAAAATATTTGAATATATATATATTATATAGTAAGCAAAGCTTTCTTTTAACCAAATCCATGTCAATATTTTCTGTCTAATTTTCTTAAAATTATTTCAATTATTGCGGTTATTTATTTGGTAAAATAATGTACATTGTTCAAGTTTTTGTATTAATTGAAAATTTTATCTTTTCCTTTAACCTTGCGCCGAGATTGAAGCCGTGCCGGGAGTTGTAATAGATACAAACTCGGATAATGATTCTGACTCCGACTCCGACTCCGATTACGATTTTGATTAAGAATAAAATTTTCTATTTTTGAAACGTTCCGTATGTATTTTGGAAATAAAAATAATAATTGCGTAGAATACACTGTTCACGTTTATTTTATTATGATGATTTTTTTAAATATATTAATTTATCTATTTAGCAGGATACTCGGCCATTTTGTTTATAACAATTTGCTGTAAGCTCTTTGTTGCAAGTTATAAACAATAGATATCGGATTGGTAATCAGCGACCTTGAAAACCCGTATATACCAATTTTTGTCAACATCTGGTAACTTTTTAACGTTCATGTCGGCCATATTGGATCGGCCATTTTTTTTACGATAATTTGGCTTGCGGATTCGTAATCAGCGACCTTGAAAACCCGTAAATACCAATTTTTGTCGACATCTGGCAACTTTTTAACATTCATGTCAGCCATATTGGATCGGCCATTTTGTTTACGATAATTTGGCTTTCAGATTCGTAATCAGCGACCTTGAAAACCCCTGTAAGCCAATTTTCATTCCCGTCAAAGGTCATTTGAGGTTTTGGCCAGGTTTTTGGGCTTTTCTCCTACTGTGCGTCGCGAAGAGGCGCGGAGGACACTTTTCAGGTGGCGAATTAACAAGTCTTGGCAATCCTTTGCCTGCATTGTACTCATTGTCAGTCGTTTTTTGAAAGAGTTATTAAAACCGAAAGAGAGAGAGAGAGAGAGGGGGAGGGAGAGCGAATTCGAGCAAGAAGCGCCTGGTGCTGCAATCCCACGCAAACTGCCAAACGAACTCGCTAAATCTCTGTAGTGAGCGACGCTAAATGGAGATCGCCTTCATGTAGAAGGTGTTCCGTTGCAAGCCGTGTAGAAAATTTGTCGATGAGTCCCCAGATCCTGCCATATCCCTTTAGAGATTTCATAGGGATGTGACGTTTTGGCATAAGGATCTAATGCGATGACCTATCGGATCCTGATTAAGAAGTGGGAACAAGTATAGGAATTCAATTCGATCCTTACGACATTCTACGTGTTTCGTAGAAAATTATTGGGGGCTCGCGATCACCGAATCTTACTATTTCAACTTCGTATTTGGTGCAACTTCCGCTGATCGATTTTTAGAAGCACAACATTTAAATCTGAATAATTTAATATGTTTACTTGTTGCAAATCGGGAAGAAATTTCAACTGAAATTCGTCAAAAATATGAATGCGTTGTACAAGTAGTACGGCCTTTTTATCCCACAGAGATAAATCTTGGGCGTATTCAGAGTCGTTCCACGCATCCCACGTGGCGGAACAGCCTGTGCAAGTAGTCAAAAGCTTTTAATATCAGGCGGAAAAGCAAGTTGTGTATACAGGCGGGAACGTAACTACGTCTGGCGGCGGGATCATCCGTAGTCGCAAAATCCTTGATATCTTTCGACTCCCGAATCGTTTCGTCTTTTCCGACGAGTTTTCCTACGCTCGTCCACATTATACACACACGCGTACACCTATATATATATATATATATATATATATATACTATTCAAGGGGACGAGGAAACGTAAAGTCTGCGTGAAATTCGAGCTCTCGTTCGAGGGAACATCCCGGACGTCTGGAGTGAATCTCCGATGCTTTTCGTGATATTTCGTCACCGGGATTTCACGAGGAACGTTGCTTGCGGAAAATACCCAGTTACGTGCGCTCCCTCTCTCTCTCTCTCTCTCAGCCTCTCTTTGCGTACACTTTTTCCGTCAATTTCCATCTCGTGTAATATAAGGGCATCGAAAGCTGAGACGACGAAAGACGTCGTCCGCGTTACCCGAGTCGACGATCCGAGGGGATTAGGCAGTTTTTGTACTGACATACCGGTAAAAATACTGATAAACTTTTCTCTCTCTCTCTGTCTCTCCGTCTGTCTCTTTTTCAGAAGGCTTTTCCAGACAGATGTGTCGTCCTGAAGCAACCCAAAAGATGCCAGCTTTCTCTATACAGGTATACGCGTAGGTATATACGCATTTACGTGTACGGATGTGTGTGGGTGCTGATACCTTTGGGAGAACTCGACGTGGATTTTCTCGAGCGAAATTCTCCCGCGGTGTGCTCATTTCCACGTCGTGGAAAAGCGACGGGAGCATCGGGCTTTTGAAACGATACGCTTTACGTATCGGTGCACTTTTATATTTTGCCACATTACGTATTATACGTATATTATAATGCGCAGGCTCTTGCACTATTATCGAACCGTCGAGGCCGATGACGTCCCGCCTCCTTTTTCAAAACAAGTAGCACGGACGAGATAGGTACGTTTTTCACGACTTGTCGCCAAGATTAAAGCTCGTTCTTGTATCTTTCACCGGCATTTTTTTGCTCGTTCAGCCGCGTTCTCGAGAGAGAAAAGTATTCAGTTTTTATTCGTCCATTTTTTCAACCCCGTTACGCGACTCTGGCGCATTTGCTTTGGCCGACTCGGGGCGCTGGTACCGTGGCACGGTTTTTTTACTCCCCGAATCGCTCATATAGAGAAACATCGCTGGAACGGAACGAAAATTCTTTTTTCCCTCAAAGTTTTATATTTTTATCATTACAGAATATCTTTTTTGAGATTTATATTGTAGATAAATAAGCATATATTTAAAAATCGTGGAGCTATTTTTGTAGGCAAAATCTGCCAAAATACATGGAAACAATTAAAAGATATATGAATTCTGATTGCATGGCAAGGATGCAAAGTTCAACCTCGTGAAATATAAAAAGTCGAAATGAAGATATTCGTTTTTTTTTATGGCCATCGCTGAAGTCACGGGACCCTGATTGTATCGCGTCTATGCGAGGATCGGGCGAGCAGAGAGGAGGGATAAAAAAAAAGAAAGAGAAAAATAAACAAGCGAATCACGACATTTTCGTAAGAAGAGGATCGTTTGTTCGGTATCCAGGAGAAACGTTTTCGAAACAAAAAACGAGCAAGTGATCACAGTTTGGTCTGGTCGTTTGGTCGCGTCAGCATCATTGTATCATCGTTCGTTCATCCCACCGATCGCTCGCAGCTCGAAATCGTTTTGAGGCCTCGCCTTCTTGCCGTCTAGCCACAAAAATGGTATTTTCACGAGCCTCCATTATAATCCTCGTCCATACACGTAGGAAATGTGATTTAGAAATGAAAAGGTACGATTGCGAATTGACGAATAGCGCGAGGTACTGTCGATCCACATTGGCCAAGGAGGTGTACAAATGGGAAACGCTTGCTGGGAGCTTTACTGCCTGGAGCACGGAATTCAACCGGACGGTATAGTCCCAGCGCAGAGTTGCAACAACGACGAAGGCTTTCAGACGTTCTTCAGCGAGACCGGAGGCGGAAAATACGTGCCACGTGCGGTTTTCATGGATCTCGAGCCAACCGTTATCGGTACGTAGCGTTCGGTATTTTCTCTTCGTCCGGCTGGAGGAATTATCCATTCGGTCGATAAAGTTTGTTATGGGGAAAAACAGACGAGGTGAGGACGGGAACGTATCACCAGCTCTTCCATCCGGAGCAATTGATATCGGGCAAAGAGGACGCGGCAAACAATTACGCACGCGGTCATTACACCCTCGGCAAAGACATACTCGAGCTGGTGCTCGACAGGATTCGCAAAATAGCCGACACTTGCGCCGGTCTTCAGGGCTTCCTGATATTTCACGCTTTCGGGGGTGGAACCGGCTCGGGTTTCACGTCCCTCCTCATGGAACGCCTGTCGGTCGATTATGGTAAAAAGGCCAAGTTGGAATTCGCGATTTATCCCTCGCCGCAGATATCGACCGCGGTTGTCGAGCCTTACAACGCTATATTGACGACCCACACGACCCTCGAGCACTCCGATTGCGCTTTTCTCGTCGACAACGAGGCCATCTATGACATATGTCGAAGGAGCTTGGACATCGAGAGACCCACCTACACCAATCTCAATCGATTGATCGGACAAATAGTTTCCTCGATAACGGCCTCGTTGAGATTCGACGGTGCCCTCAACGTCGATCTCACCGAGTTTCAAACGAATCTCGTGCCCTATCCGAGGATACACTTTCCCCTCGCTACTTACGCTCCCATAGTCTCACTCGAGAGAGCCTTTCACGAACAACTCACCGTCATGGAACTTACCTCCGCCTGCTTCGAGCCTGCCAATCAAATGGTCAAGTGCGATCCCCGACAGGGAAAGTACATGGCCTGCTGTCTCTTGTACAGGGGTGACGTTGTGCCCAAAGACGTAAACGCCTCGATCGCGGTCATCAAGACCAAGAGAGCCATACAATTCGTCGATTGGTGTCCAACCGGATTCAAGGTCAGACCAGACACCATTCTCTCCACCATTGCACTTTTCGATTCTCTCCGCCACGGCTATCGAAATTTTCTCCGACACCGCGCACCGCGCCATCCAATTTTCAACCTCTTTTATTCACATTCCGCGCAGTCACGCGCGCGCGCCCGCCCGCCCGCTCGTTTAATTGCGCCAAGCTTTTTTTCTCGCTCGCTTCTCTTCGAACAGGTGGGAATAAATTATCAACCGCCGACGGTCGTGCCGGGCGGCGATCTCGCCAAGGTTCAGAGAGCACTCGCCATGCTCGCGAATACGACGGCGATAGCCATGGCCTGGGAAAGATTGAACAGAAAATTCGACCATATGTACAGCAAGCGGGCATTCGTTCACTGGTATGCAAATATCCCGAGTTTCTCCCTCGTTACGATTTATATCGATTTTCCTTCCTTTCGCCAAATTCGACAAATTACTATCTCTGATGCTACTATTCAATTTTAGCAAAAATTATCCTGGAGCAAAGTCGCTTCGATGTACGAAAAAAAAAAGAAAATTCAAAAATCGATCGCAGTCAGCTCGTCTTATTGAGATTTAAAAGCTCGTTCTCGTAACTTTTCAAGAAACGCGCTTCGTTCGTGTTAATCACTTTTTTTCTTTCTCCTCGCACTATTCGTTTCTTTTCTTATTTGTTTTTGAAAGTCTGAAAAAAAGTTTGTCAATCGCAGGTACGTGGCGGAGAACATGGAGGAGAGCGAGTTTAACGAGGCCCGAGAGGATTTGGCCGCACTCGAAAAGGACTACGAGGAAGTCGGTATCGATTCGACCGAGGGCGAAGGAGGCGAGGAGATGTAGAAAAAAATTCGACAAAATGGGCGAAAAAAAAAAACGAAGCGCTCGGGATGGGATGAACGAACGTTTTACGTGTATATGTCGCGAGTGATCGCTATCGATTATTCGACTAGCGCGACCTGGCGTTTTCTATTTTATTTTCTTTACTTTTCGATATTTTTTACTTTTGTTTATCGATGTTATACACGTACTTTTTATACACTTCTACACGTATCTTTTGTATCGTCCGTATGTCGGGATTTTGTCAATAAAACAAAATCAACCAAACTACAAGACGTGCGGTAGTATTTTTTTTTTCTTTCTCATCTCCATCGGTATGGACTGTCGGGAAATGGACATCTCCAGCGCCAACTTTGGGTGTCTCATCGAGTGGTATTTTTACATTTTTTTTTTTGTTTTACCTTATCATACCTGGCAAAGAAAGAAATCGCACATGTACGAGGGAAATCTTCGGTATCGGCGTTGAGTCGAGCGCGCCGCTACAAAACACGGTTGCTCCGAGTCGAGTGGCGCCGCCACGGGCGTTCTCGATAACTGATACAAGTGCAACGCTATGAGCGCCCGAGCACTTGCCGTTGTTGTTTATCAAGATTTGTATGTAGCACGAGTAAATTAGGTTCGAAAAGTGTGTGATCCACAGCGGCAAGAATATAACGATCGATCGCCTCGGATAAAAATTTTGTAAGAAATCGCACCATCGCATATTCGGGCGTTAGGTTACCGAGCGCAGCTCAACGCCACGGCCCTCTGAACCACCACGAATACTTGAAAAAGAAAAAAGAAAAAAAAAAAAAAGACCAAAACATTTTTCGCCCGCTTTCGTTGCAGAAAATGTGGAAGAATCAATTTTACGATGCCGAAGCTGAGGAGACAGCGAGGAGCATCGCCGCTCTCGCACGAGTCGTTCAGGACGACGAGGAGTACCAGACTCCCACCTCTACGGAGCAGGTCTTCACCGAGCTCCAAGAGCGCCGACGCAGCCAAAGTAAGGCTTCGCCTTCTAAGCGCCCTTCAAGGAAACTTTTGTTTCGCAGGCCAAAGTCGAAGCGGAGGCGCTCTGGCGTTACAAGGCCAACAAGGAACCCGTACTAGCCAAGAACAAACACGTGGCCTTTCTCAAGAAGTCGCTAAGTCGTTTTTCAGAATCTTTCGAGGTACGTACCGTTGGCTTCCCACGCCAAAAGTTGGCCGGTATCCGTCCGCTCTAACGGCGCGTGAACCGGCCGACCGAGTCGGCCTTCGTTTGGTTTTCGAAGCGCGCTTCTGTACGCGAGTAGATTTTTCTCTCGTCGAACGGAGCATGACGGCGTTACGATTGCGCAACGATACGAAGCGACCAAGTTGACCGATCGGCGCGTTCTTTCAAGTGCCTTGACTCCAGCAGACCTTGGCTGTGCTACTGGAGCCTGCACAGCCTACAAATCCTCGGTGTAAGGCTCGACGAGGACGAGTCCGAGAAAATAATCAGCTTTCTGGCCAAGTGTCAGTCCCCTGAGGGCGGCTACGGCGGCGGACCCGGCCAGTATCCGCATCTTGCTTCGACTTACGCCGCCGTCTCGGCGCTTTGCATCGTCGGTACGCCAGAGGCTTATCGCTCCATCGATCGGTGAGCTGATCAGGCCTGTGCGACCGTGCCACATTTCCAATTTGCCATAGCGACAGATAGATAAATATTTTGAATAGCACGCTAGGACCGGACGTCCTCTGACGCACAAATCACTCGTATAGAGGTAGTCAGAAACGGCTGTATACAAACAAACGTGAGAGAGAGGCAGAGAGATGTATTAATGGATTAAGTCTATCGTGCTGTAGGCATATTGCTTTTGGGTAAATTAGGAAATGACTCGTCACACATTTTAGCGCTTCAAACTCGATGCAAGCAAAAATACCAAAAAAAATATAACGATAGTTGGCAAACGAATGAAAAATGTTTTCGTACAAATATTTTGACGGCCCGTGTCTTTCGATATCTATGCTCAAAATTATACGAAATCACAAACACCTAGCTCGTGAGTAGACTCGTAAATTAATGAGGAAAAACAAATTTTGTATTGGAAATCGTCCGAAATAAAAAAATCAAACACAGTTGGTGTTTGCAGGAAATTAAAAAAGAAATTCTCTTTTTTTGTTAATATTGATTTTTTTTTAATGGCCGCAGTCCAAAGTGGAAGTATCGATTTCCGGTGAAAAAAACAAATTTGCACCACAAAAAATGCCTTCGTTCAAATACGGCTTTTCGATGTGTAAAAGAAGCTCGAAAAAGTTGATCGGTACAGTAATTTTTGAGGTAGCGTGGACACTGATCTTGAAAAAGTCATTTTGGAAAAAAACGCGTCCGTAGTTTGCCATAACTCCCTGAATTAAGGATCGATAGGACGTTTTCAGATAATATTATTGAAATTTTCTATTTTGAGTGGTTTTATATTTGAGCGAAAACCAAAAATCGATTTAAACAAAAATTCTACACGTTCGTACAAAGCCACGCGAAATCATACCAAAAATAAAATTATACAAAATCATAATGGAAAATCACACACTCATACGAGATCGTACAAAAAAAACGGAAACAAAGCGCCCGTGAGCCGCAAAGAGCAGGGCGAGGGAGAGGGAGAGGGAGAGGGAGAGGGAGAGGGAGAGAGAGAGAGAGAGAGAGAGAGAGAGAGAGAGAGAGAGAGAGAGAGAAACGATGTGCGATTCACCGTTACAGGAAAGGGCTGCGGCGCTTTTTCCAGGCGCTCAGAATGGAGGATGGTGCCCTTTGCATGCACGTTAACGGCGAGATCGACATAAGAGGAGCCTATTGCGCGATCGTGGTTGCCAAATTGACCAACATCTATACTCCCGAGCTGTTTTTGAATACGGAGGAATGGCTCGCACAATGTCAAACGTGGGAGGGTGGCTTCGCCTGCTGTCCCGGGATGGAGGCGCACGGCGGTTACACCTACTGCGGATTGGCCTCGCTCGTCTTGCTCGGCAAGACGAATCTATGTCAGATACCTTCGCTACTGGTACACCCGGTTCAACTTACCTCTGCTCCATCTTTTACCATTCTGCATCAATCTACATCTGAGCTCGTACACCAATCTACCTGCACACTTGAGCCCTAATCCCGCTTCGTTACACCCAAACGAACCACCTCTGCGCTTATCTGAATCCATACTAATCTACGTCTACCGTTTCGCAACGCTCCACTTTCAGCAAATTAATTACAGTCGCCATACATAAGAGCGCTGCAAGATCAAAGCTCGTGGTTTCGAGTGGAACAAAACTTTACGTTGCTCAATGTCGCTTTCAGCGATGGATTGTGAACAAACAAATGCGCATGGAAGGTGGATTCCAAGGCAGAACGAACAAATTGGTGGACGGCTGTTATTCGTTCTGGCAAGGCGCCTCCTTTCCTCTCATTCACGCGACACTCTCGAGCGAAGGCAAATTACCAAACTCCAACTATTGGATGTTCGATCAGGGGGCGCTGCAAGAGTATCTCCTGATATGCTGCCAGAGTCCCTGGGGCGGGCTCATGGACAAACCGGGCAAGTCAGTACATTCTCCGTTTTCTTTTCTTCCTTTTGAAATCTGACAAGAAAAACGAATAACGAATTGAGAAATTTGGTGCGATTCGCATTGTTCTCAGGAACCGTGACGTCTATCACACGTGTTACACACTGAGCGGGCTCTCGATCGCCCAAAATTCCCCTACGCCGCTGATCGTTGGACCTCGACACTTGAACTCTGTGGAAATAATTCACCCGCTCTTCAATCTGGTACTGTCGACCGTGGCTGAGGCTTCAAATCACTTCAACAAACTACCGATACCCGACTGAGTCCGGTTTCAGCAGTCCTTACCTCCATCCGCCCCACTCCCATTTATCGATGCTGGACCAACAACGGTCCCTCGAATCGCGCGCCTCTTCGCATAATCGACGTTGCGCTCCTCTACCGCCATCGCGTATTCAGAGATGTAAAGTTTTATCAAAGTTTCTCATCGGATTGCATAATATATTAAATGATTAATATTAAAGAAAAGGAGAGAGAAAAAGAAACATGTTGAATTACACTTACCCCGCTGTTCTCGTTCGAATCTCGAAACACCCGTCCCGATACACGGTAGGAGGTGAATCATTTCGGCCATATTGAAAACTCGAACGACCGATCGGGAAAGAATCTCACGTTGAAAAAAAAATTAACCTTTTCAGAGTATCCCGATTTCGTCGGGAGCCGCGATCACCAATTTCTTCCAATACGTCGAGTCAAAATAACAACTCTTCAAGAAATGAACACAAAAGCACTCATTTTTAATTTGCATTGCGATTTAAAGCCACTTTCCCGCACTACTTGCACAATCTTTCACGGATCGCCGAAATCAAAATGGCCACCATTTTCACACCACCGAGTTAACGAACTAATTTACAACGTCTGTTTGATTCTATATGATCGACAAGTACGAAGTTTTGCACGGTTTTTGTGTTGAAATAATTGCGAAATAAAAACATCCGATTTATGTGAACCAGTGTTGTTCGAAAGTTGCTACAATGTCGGCTATGAAAAAGAACTTCCCGGGAAACTAATTCAAACTGTCGTTATGAGTTGACCGAGCGACCGCATTTACGTACTCGTGTGCACGGACTAAAACATTGTTATACTCCCATTTATCGTCGATTCTCATTGAAATTTAACACCAAATGCTCAATAGGACGATCGAATGTAAATTCTTGAAGTTTCGATTGTGGATGAAGAACAAACTATACGAATTTTTCGGCGATGTATGGACAATGGCAACCAGACGAAACTTATCAACGCGGCCAAACTACTTTGCACATTGCACGATCGCACCCGATGCTTCCCTTCGATCAATCACTCGAATAAAAAGTATACGTTACACGTAAGAAATAAAAACAGAACGCATACGTTACTATGAATTATGATGTCTCTTTTTCGCAATTATTCGGGGCAGAAATGTTCTAGTTGCGTGCAACCGCGCGACGATTACAAATCGTAGAACATCCGGCGGGAAGAGGTGCAATGGTGCCACAGTCCCCACAAGGGCTTCGCTCGACGCGCCACCGAGCGTTCGACAGCTGCAACCGCAGAAACGCCTCTATATTGGCTGCACTGACGGAATTACGCTGTTCCCGCCAAAAAAGTGTCACGCCAAAGTCGAAGTAAACTCGGGAACGCGCCGACAAACGCACGCCGTTTGTCCAGTCTCGCGAAAAATACAACGATAAACAATGAATCGCGATCTGCAAGCACACGCCTCTCGTGTACGGGACGATATTGGAACTCAGTGTCAGAAATTATTTCAAGACTTTCTCGAAGAGTAAGTGCTTTTAAATACGCGCTCTCGAATGCCGGTCCAAAAATTAGCGAACGCGTGATAAAATATATTTTTTCTTCACTCATGCAGGGCCTACCTGTTTGTTTTTCCAGATACAAGGAAGATGGAGAAGTCAAGTATCTCGAGCCTTCCAAGGAATTGGTTAGTCCGGAGCGAAGTACGCTCGAAGTGTCCTTCGAGGATGTCGAAAAGTACAATCAAGTATTGTCTACGACCATTATCGAGGAGTATTACAGGTGAGATAGACGTACCTTAAAAACGATAGAATCGTTTGGTTTTGCACTTTCGGATTTGTTCGACAGTAACCCGATTGTACGGACGCAACAACTTTTTTTTCCACTGCAAAAGATTACTAAAAAATTGCCTGTAGTTGATCGATCGAAGCGACAATGATGAGACGCGCGTGGTGTTACTTTCAGAGTTTATCCCTATCTGTGCCAAGCCGTGTGCAACTACGTCAAGGACAGCGGTGAGTCGAAGCAAGACAAGGAGTGTTACCTGAGTTTGGTGGATGTACCAACGAGGCACAAGCTGCGCGAATTGACAACAACAAAAATTGGCACATTGACGAGAATATCAGGTCAAGTCGTCAGAACTCATCCGGTACATCCGGAGCTCGTGCTTGGAACATTCGTCTGCATAGACTGTAACGCGCAGATAAAAAATGTCGAACAGCAGTTTAAGGTAAGTCGATCGACGAGGTGAAAAAAAAATCGAATGGATGAGTAGAATTCTTTTTTTCTGCACAGTTCACCAATCCGACCATATGCAGCAATCCTGTGTGTAGCAACAGACGCAGGTTCGCCCTCGATGTTGACAATTCCGTTTTCGTTGACTTTCAAAAAGTAAAAATTCAGGAATCTCAGTCGGAGCTGCCTCGTGGCTGTATACCGCGCGCTATGGAAATAATCCTCAGGGCCGAGACGGTGGAGACGGTTCAGGCAGGTGACAGGTACGACCGACAGCTCGTCGCTATTATTTCTACGAATTTGCACGAATTTATCTTCCTCAATCGCCGTACATTTGGCTACGAATAGATACGACTTCACGGGAACGTTGATAGTGGTACCCGACGTAGGAGCTCTGGCGCTTCCCGGTACAAAAGCCGAGATAGGCTCGCGTCACAAAGCCGGAGTTCAGGGCGAAGGTGTCCGCGGTCTCAAGGCTCTCGGGGTTCGGGATCTCAACTACAGACTCGCATTTCTCGCGTGCAGTATATCCGCGACGAGTCTCAGGGTACGTCGAGTCTTCGGAGCTCACATTCGGGATCCTTTTTCTCTCTCTCTCTCTCTCTCTCTCTCTCTCTCTCTCTTTCTCGGAATCGGAGTAGGAATTTTGTCATTTCGCCTTTGCGTAACTCTCGAAGAAATGCCTTCGCGTTGTGACGAATTCAAGACTCATTTGAATGTGACTGGTGACAGTTTGGCGGCACAGAGATGGCGATGGAGGACATATCGCAGGAGATGATGAAGAATCAAATGTCCGAGGCCGAGTGGAACAAGGTGTACGAGATGAGTCGCGACAAGAATTTGTACACGAATCTGGTTTCGAGTCTGTTCCCGGCGATTCACGGCAGTGATGAGGTGAAAAAGGGTATAACCCTGATGCTGTTCGGCGGCGTGGCGAAGAAAACGATCGAGGGGACCGCTCTCCGTGGCGACATTAATTGTTGCATCGTGGGCGATCCGAGTACCGCAAAGTCGCAACTCCTCAAGCAAGTGGCCGATTTTTCGCCCCGTGCCGTGTACACGTCGGGTAAAGCCTCGAGCGCCGCCGGTCTGACAGCCGCGGTCGTCAGGGACGAGGATTCCTCGGATTTCGTGATCGAGGCCGGTGCCCTTATGCTTGCCGACAACGGTATTTGTTGCATCGACGAATTCGACAAAATGGATCCGGCCGATCAAGTCGCCATTCACGAAGCGATGGAACAACAAACGATCTCGATAGCGAAAGCCGGCGTCAGGGCGACCCTCAACGCGAGAACTTCGATCCTCGCGGCTGCCAATCCGATCGGTGGTCGTTACGACAGATCCAAACCCCTGCAGAAGAACGTACTCTTGACCGCGCCAATTATGTCGCGTTTCGATCTCTTTTTCATTCTCATCGACGAGTGCAACGAACTCGTCGACAACGCCATTGCGAAAAAGATCGTCGATCTTCACAGCAACAACGAGATCAACATCGACACCGTCTACGAGCAATCCGATATACTCAGGTACATTAACTTTGCGAAACACTTCAAGCCCGTTATTAGTCCGGATGCGGGTGAACTTCTCGTCGAGAGTTACACGACTCTGAGACAACGCGAGGGTACGGGCTCGGGCAAGTCAACGTGGCGCGTCACCGTCCGACAATTGGAGAGCCTCGTCAGATTGTCCGAAGCACTCGCCAAATTGGAATGCGTCGACGAAGTTACGGTGAAGCACGTGAAAGAAGCCAGACGTCTCTTGAGCAAGAGTATCGTCAGGGTTGAACAGCCCGACATCGATCTAGACGAAGCTGGAAATCCCGATGAAAATATGGGCATGGATCTCGACGAAGCCCCACCACTCATGGAAGCCTTCAACACCGTTGCCGCTCAGACAAAACCCACTCCTCTGTGTGAGTCTTTTCTTCTTTTATTTTTTCGCCCGTTCCCTTGCGCGTTCTTTCGAGCTTTCGCGAATCCGTACCTTGCGATCGCTTTTATTTTTCATATCGCCCGGATAACGTTGTTCCAGCAAACGGAACGAGCGCTCGCGAATCAGCCGAGATTACGAAAAAGAAGCTCACCATGTCCTTCGAGGAGTACAAAAATCTCTCAAACATGTTCGTACTGCACATGAGAAACGAGGAGAGTCGAATCGAGATCGAGGACGAGACCAAAGAGGGCATAAGAAAGTCCGAACTCGTCGCTTGGTATCTCGACCAGTCGCAGGATCGGATAGACAGCGAAGAGGAACTGCTTGAGGCGAAGGCCCTCGCGGAAAAAGTTATCGACAGGCTTATCTATCACGTACGTGTATACATTGAAATTTTACGGGCGCACTACCACGATTGTCGTCCGCGAATAATTTATTCTAACTTTCGCACGTTTACACAGGATCAAATAATCATTCCACTGACAACGACGGAGCTGCGAAATCGAGGAGACGGCACCGAAGAGGAGGACGATCCTATGCTCGTTGTGCATCCAAATTACGTTATCGACATTTAAATATTTATTTCGCTGTTGGAAAGGACCCTCCCTCTCTCGGTTCATACTTTTAATCCTATCGTCGTGTTTTCGTTTTTTCTAATTAAAGTATTCCTGTCACGAACCCGAATATTAAACAATTGTCTGATTTTCGTCTATAATCGAGGCAAAATGCATCCCAGTATGCTGGTAAAAATGCAAGCCAAGTTAACGAACTTTTAACGAAAATTAACGACTCTAAAAATCGTCTCATTTGTATGGCGCTTTATGGAGATGACACGTTGGTCACATGTCTATCTAATAATTGATGCCTAATATAAACGGCCCATGCGTGTAAAAAAGTCTAAAGATTTCTCGAAACGACAAAAAGAACAGCGGTCACCGGACCTTTGAAGAAAATATCAATGATATAACTTTGAAAACTGCCACTACCAGAAGAATTTTCAAAGCCGCGACTGTGCATAGAAAATGTCTAAATCTACTAAATTTGTGCGATTTTTTGTTAATCGAGTTTATGGTTGGGTATAATAATTGAATGTGACTTATTTTTTTAAGGGCCACTGTAATTTACCAGCGATTCAGAAAAAAACACCCCACAAAATACGGCCCTTCGCGAAGAAATTCCTTACAGCATTGCATCGAATATTTTGTTTAGAAAAAAAAACTACGTCTTCGACTTTTGTCTCTTCCCTAAATTCATGGTTTTATTTTATATGTATTTTTATGTACTCGGGAAAAAAATGGACGGAGCAGAAACCGTTTGCCTAGCCTCAAATTAGTCTCGCAGATTGAGCGTTTCGAAGTTTTGTTCCTTTTTCCAAGATACTCCGATACTTTAGCCGCACTTTTTTTTTCCTCGAACACGTCGCCGAAATATCTTTGGGTGGGAGAAGAACTCGGGCATATGTATCTACGTTGATCGATATCGATAAGTTGCACGACCACTACCGACACCGTCGAGGGTGTACGTTCACCCGTTCACATTCGTGCATCATCTCCCGAGAGTCGACGGGACGAGACGTGGTGGGGCGCGGCACACGAATACACGAACCTGCTGTGTCGGCTCCTCGTTCAAACCAGTACCCTGCATCGTGAAAGAGTGCATCGGCACAATTGGCATGTCTACGAAAGAATTCGATGAAAGCTCCATCCCTGAAACGGTATTTAATATTTTCCGGTGGCGCGTTCACAGCGCAATTATCGAAAGAGATCGAGCGTGATTTTTTTGCCCAAGGATCTACAATGGGTCGCGTGCATGGGGGATTTCGTTCTCCTCAAGAAATTGCTGTCGAGGAAAAGACATTCCTTTCCGTGGATGTTGTTCGCTGGCCTCGATGCCATGTTCAGAGGCTTTGGACAGGTAACGCGTATATCGATGGACATAAATTGAGGAAAAGAAGAAATTGATTATTACGTTGATATGAAATAGGGGAGAGCGTGCGGGGCTTTCGCGATAAATTTAACTTCAGGACGACACGATCGACAGAGAAGAAGTTTCGAATTTTCTTTTTTACAAAATCGAAAGCTTATTTGATACTTTCATTTTTCCTCCTTCCGTCTCTTTACCTTGATTTTTTGACGAGTTGCTTTTATAACCACTGGATTATTGCATTTTTTCCAATAAATTATGGTCCATCACCATTAAAAGACAATTATAAGCCATTTCTGCATACTTGCATGTTTTTCCTCAAAATTACTGTTTTCTGTTCCAAACTGTTTCTAAAACCACAGGATCATTGGAATTTTTCCAATAATTAAGAGTTTACCGTTATCGCAAAAAAAAAATTATAATTCACTAGCCTTTGCCTTCAAAATTTGACTATTGCCATTTTTCTTTCGAAAAGACGTTAAGCGAATTGATTGATCGCTTTTAATAAAGGTGGACACCATACGACCGAACCGAAAACGCCGAAATTAAAACACGTATGAGGCGACGCGAGACTGTGTTTGCTCAGGAGTTTCAGCAGCCCCTAAGGTCCGCTTGACGCTCAACTTGCACAAGTCGTCGCTATTCCTCTTGATAAGAAAAAAGATTTTCATTTCCGTTTTCCAGGCATTTGAGAAAATTATACAATAGAAACGTAATAACAAATAACACAATTATTTTCCAAATAAAGCTGAGGCAACGACGTTCTGAATTTTCGACAATTTTTTTATTTTTATTTTATTTTTTTATGATGGTCGAAAAATGCTTTACCCACCATAGGAGAGATGTACTCTCTTTCGTCAAATCCTTTGTCGAATGGTCCGTCAAAGACAATCGATCACTTCGTTTTTCAATTAATCGGAAACCTCACGCAGAGAGGTAGAGTATGCCATGGAATAACATGGATGTATCCTTATAGGTACCATTTGATGTTCCCCAAAAACAAATATTCAAACCAGAAATTGAAAATATATCTTCGTTACTATTAAATAAGAATAATATTAACTGACTCCTATTATATTTAATTAGTGAGCTGTAAGAGTTCCAAGCTCATCATTACGTTATATTTAAGTATAATACACTTATCAAAAAAACTAACGGAGCCGAACATTTTTAAAGAATTTTCAGTGATTTTCGAAAAGTGTATTTTCGTAACTCCGTGAAAAATTGTACCGGGCGGCAACAAAAGCGTTTCGAAGCTTGAAATCGCTAGTTTAAGAATCTTGCAGTAAACATTTTCAGCATCGTGCTTGGTGCGATAATAAATAGCGGGAATAAAAAATGTCGAAATTTTTCGTTTTTTCATAAGCGTCCGTGCTCTCGAAAAAACATTCCTCGCCTAATCAATGCTGGGGTCATGTAGCGTGGTTCTTCAGCTTCAATTTTGTTTTTTTTGCTTTCTGTACGATCATTTCCTACTGAAATATCGCCGATTCAATGAAAAGTCAGCTTTTTGCTTTGGTCATCGATATCTCATGAAGTGATGATCGTACAGCGAGCGGAAGATGGGTTTCGGAAACTTTAATGAATCCTCTATAATTGCCTTTTGGTAATTCAGAGGAATATTTTTGTCTTCTAAGCTTAATATTGATTTGAAAAAGTACAAAAAAAGTTACTATTGCTGCCGTTTTGGAAAATCCACTGCCACTTTGCAAATATTGCGAAAATGACCAATGTTTCCAGGTTTTTAGCTCAATACATGCCCAAAAACCCTGTTAATTTTCAAATCGATCGGTTGAACCGTTTTTTGCCCGAAACGTCAAAGTTTTGCCAAAAATGAAAGGAGCACTTTTATTGCTCCTTAAACGTCGATTAATGAACAACTTTGCATTGTCTACTGAAAGTGTTTTAAAAAAATTCAAAATGTGTAGAAAATGCGTAGTTGTGAAAAAAAACTCTAAGGTTAAGAGTCACGCCGACCGAGCGGTCATGATTGCGTGGGAGATAGCGGAATTGCAGATACCCGAAGATTTGTGTAACGGTTGGTTTTTCGGGAAAAAAAAGATACTTGTTTTCTGTAGAACAGTGAACAACCGTTTTCCTTTGTCCGGTGTCATTCGTTTGGAAGAGAACTTGGCAGTAAAATTTTTGCCGACCGTGTGCCTTTAAGAGCTTTCGAAAAAGAGATTGATAAATCGTAAAGCAAGGTGTGTGAAGATCCGCTTGGGTCTATCAACTTGTGTAATTTAAAGCAATTAATTCTAACTCGATGAATTATGGCATGCAAAAAAAATCGCATCAACACCGAATAGATGATTCTGTAGAATTTTCTACGCATTGTCAAATTATTTTTTTTTCAAAATTAATTTTTTCTTTGACATTTGATGAGTAGATAATGCGAAATTGTAAGACAAACAGCGATTTTTTTTTTCGTCGAATATTCATTACCTGATGTGTAAGGAGCAATAAAATTGCTACTTTAATTTTTGACAAAACTTTGACATTTGGATAAAAATAAATGGTTCAACCGATCGATTTGAAAATTTACCGGATTTTTTGACATGTATTGAGCTCAAGAAAAACCTAAAAAACATTAGTCATTTTCGCAATATTTGCACGGTGGCACTGGATTTTCCAAAATAGCAGGAAAGGTAATTTTTTGCACTTGTTGGAATCAATATTAAGCTTAAAAAAAATATTCCTCTAAAGTGCCAGAAGGGACTTATAGAGGATTCATTGGTGTTTCCGGAACCCAACTTCCGCGCGTCGTATACGACCATCACTTCATGAGATATCGACGATCAAAGAAAAAAGCCGACTTTTCATTCAATCGGCGATATCTCAGCAACAAATGGTCGTACAGAGAGCAAAAAAATGAAATTAAAGCTACCTGACCCCGGAATCAATAAAGCCAGGAAAACATTTTTTTGAGCCTATGGACGCTTCTGAAGAACGAAAAATTTCGAAAAAAATATTTTCCCTCTGTTTCTCACGATAGCACTGAGCGTAATGCTCAAGGGAAAACAAATTGTCCGCGAGATTCTTAAACGAGAGATTTCAAGCTTAAAATCGCTTTTTTGCCCCCCGCCCGCACGATACTTTTATCTACGGCTTTCCGAAAATCATTGAAAAAAATATAAATTTTTCTTCTTTTATTTTTTGAATGAGCGTATCATGATTATCTAGGTATTAAATATCATTGAAATCGGTCGAGGCATTTTGGCGCGGTTGAGTCCCAAACAGACGGACTTTCAGATTTATAATATTACTTAGGATTAGGATTTCCGCATACTTGAATTCGGAGTCCGTATAATTTGATTTGTTACCTCAAAACTGCGCCTTTAGCGTAGCTTTCATTTTTCATTAGAAAACATTCAAGAAAATCTCGTTGAGCCACAGATTTATTGGAATTTTTGCAATAATTTACGTTCCATCGTTATCCCATAACCAGTTGTAATCGATTTGTGTATTCTCGAAGGTGGTATTCGCAAACAATCCAATAAGCGGTATAATGATAGTGATTGCATTTGCATCGAGCGTACCGGGGACCCTTCTCGCCTCAGCCGTAACAGGTTTCCTCGGACTTTTACTTTCTTTGGTATGCAGAGCGTGCGGCAAGATTGGCGCAAACTATTCGTCGTCCGTTGATAGATTGAATTTATAAAATTGCATTATTCCCACAGGTGAGTATCTCTAGCAGCGTACTCTCTGCGAAGCAACAGCCGGGGGGAAACTGTGTCTGGTGTTGCCCGCATTGCGGACCTTTCCTGCCGCATAGTCCTGCACGCCCAATCTCACCGCAGCCTCATCGCTCGGGATGAGATTCTGTGCTGTTTTTTTTTCGGCTCGACGTAGCTCCAGATCCATGCAGTGCTAAAGTAACAAAACGTGATGGTACAAATGCGAACAAGAGGAGAAAGGGTTTCGACGATAATGAATCGCCTCTTTGCAAACATAATTGCGATTATCATCGCATTTTTACGTCGCAAAATATAGCGCTTGGAAACTGCCGAATTTTTTGCCGAACATTTTGGGAATTTCGACAAATTTAATCCACTTTATATCATGAAATTAACAAAAAAAATTATACAGCTTGAAATGCACGGTTATTTTATATGTCAACGTGTATTCACGCCGTTAAAAAACTACGAAATATCGGTTCGGAATCTTTAAATGTTTCTCGCACGATTGATCGATATTTTCCGCTCCTCGAGCATCCTCCGGACGTCCACGATCAACATTTTTGCTTTGTTTTTCCGAACAGCTGCTCCAAGATAGCGGAGACAATATAGCCAACGGTCTCACGATTTATAATCCCCTGCTGATTGGGTCCGTGACGTACTCCTTGGTCCCAAACTTTTACGACCGAATCGACGCATTCGCTATGCTCGTAACTGCCGTTGGTGCCATTTTCAGGTGACGAAACATCATTGCGCACTGACAATGAATATTAAGGTTTTTTTTTTCGTTTCAACTGAAATATGTTAGGGATACAAAACTTTGAAAAATTTCGAATCGTCAGCGAATTCTCTTGGATAACCGTTTCAGCGTTTATTTGACTCGGTCCCTCGGAACTGGAAGATTCCCTTGCATAACAGTGCCCTTCAACGTGGTGGAAATCATTGTACTGCTTGTTTTAACGATGCAACGGGATTTTGGGGACGAGGTCGTCGCCGAGACGTATAGCGAATCAGAGGTGAGAATTGTTTTTCTCTTTTCATTGTCAATTCGTTGATTTCGACGTAAACATTTTTTTTTTTAAGTCAATACAATAACTTTTTAGTTTCAACGTAAAGTAAATCCATCGAAGCTCTACGTCGAAAAGAACGTTTGGACTGAAAAAAGAGGGATGAATCTTCGTGAATGTTTTTCGGCAAAACGCGTGCAAGTTTTCGAAGTATTTATTTTTTTAACATCAAAGGACGTGGGCTCGATAAGTATATTTTACAGCTTTTGTATTGTAAAGTATAAACAAGACATATAACTGTGGTTGGTAAAATTTGTCCAGACCGCTGTTTGAAAAACGCGTCCTTTGCGGTCAGCAAGTAATCTGAAATGAAAATAAATCAAACGGATTTAGTTTTTGCATGGAATTATCGAGCGCTTGGACGAAGGATTTAACAAAACATTGATTGTCGAAAATATGGCCTGAGTCATTTTGAGGAAAATGCGTTTAGAGTTGGCCGATTCGCGGAACCTACCTATAATTTGAGAATTAATCGACTTGAAATTCCCAGAGAATATTATTGAAACGTTACATTTTGGGAATCCGTCGAAAACAACAAAGCAATATATTGAAAAATCACAACTGCGTGTTAACCCTTTAGGCATTTCTTTCACGAACCCGGATATTTAACAATTAACTGATTTTCGTCTATTACGGAGTAAACATATGTCCCGGTATACTGGTAAAGTTTCAAGCCAGGCTACACCGAACTTGTAAGGAAAAATGGCGACCCAACAAATCGTCTCATCTATCCGACGTTATATGGAGATGCCACGCTGGCCACATTCTTATCTAATAATTTATACTCTAAATAACTCTAGATAAGATTAAAAGACTCCGTAACGACAATAAAAAAAGGGCGTCAGCGAATGTTTGAAGAAAATATCAATGATAAAACTTGGAAAAATGTGACTAGCACAAGAATTCTCGTAGCCGTGATGTTTCGGAGAAAAAGCAAAAATGTCTATATCTACTAAACGTGCGCGAATTTTTTTAGTCCAGATTATCATTGGATACAATAATTGATTGTAATTTAATTATTATTTAAAGTGGGCTCTGCTTATACGCCTCCACAAAATACGGCCGTCTGCGAAGATCGATGAATGATTTTTCTCGAAACAAACTCTCTTCAATCTGAAGTAAAAGAAATTCACAAATGAGTCGAAATTAATAGATTTTATTTTCAAGAATTGAAATTGTTTTCCAAATTAAAAGTAATGCAGAGATTTAAAGGAAAAAAAAAAAAAAACAAAAAAACATTGCAAAGTAATCGACACGTCGTTTTTCGTATCTCTATCGTAATCATCAAAATTGAGAATCTCATTGCCAGTGTCGTCACCATAATCGATCTACACCCGTATTTAATCTTACTCGATGCAAACGAAAATAAGAAAGAGTCAATTCGCTCTCTCGTCTTCTGAGATTGTGATCGAAGTTCGATCGCGGGTCATGGTCCGAACAACGGGCCGATAACGTTTTCTCGCTAATCGAGACGCAACTGTCAATTAAAATATGAAATTTCGAAGCAATAGACGGCTGTAAGGTACGGTTTAGCGAGGTAGCGCGAATCGCGATGGAACGAATGTGGGTCAGGTGTGCTCCAATTGTTGTATACTCGGTGCGAGTGTATGCTCGCTCGCTCGCTCGCCAATGTTTCCGTTGCATCAGACGCCAATTTATTTACACCGCGAAGCGCAAGGTGTCTCCAACCGGGATGTAAAAAGCGTTTAAATTGTACGCGCGACGTCGTCAATACGATGACGTCTCTCGCTCTCGCGCTCTCTCTCTCTACGTACGAATACGACGGAGTAGACGCGGCGTAATGTCCGAGTGTCAGAATGGACGGTTGCGAGTGTCAAGCCAGTCGAATACGTGCTTGGTCGATATTTCTAAATTGAATTTTCGTTCACCTTGCGTCACGGTTCTCTGCGATATAATGCGAAAAATGTGACGGCTCAACGATCTCGAATAATCAATTTAGCCACGATTCACTCGTCTCACACATCACCGCGCGCGCCCGCCTGTCTTCGACAATAAAATCGTAACTGAGCCATCCAATTTTTCTCTTCTGGATCGACACGAACAAAAATCTTTTCCTCTTATTTTTCATCTGTCGTTTTTTTATCTCCAGCTGTTTTTGTTTTTACTTGCAGAAAAATGTGTCGGTGGGTCCGCTGGAGATCGATGACCTCATCCATGAGACGTATTCCACGGATAAATTAAATTGGGGACTGGTGAGAGCGAGTATCTTTTTTACTCCGCAACATTGCTGGGCTGGTGATTTTTTCGGTGAATAGTTAATCGCTCCTGCTGTTGCAATGGTGTTTCGAAGGTTTTCCGTGGGGTTGTTACCTCGGCGTCACAAGTGTACGCGATTGACGACGTGGCCGCCGCTTCGGTAATTTATCTTGCCATTATCGTCTACTCACCGTTGACAGCACTTTTCTCCTTCCTCGGGGCGTTGACCGGGTCCCTCGTAGGTAAAATTCATAGACGTTGCCCTCTCTCTCTCTCTCTCTCCCTCTCTCCGCACGGGGATTCATTATTCGTGGTTCGCGAGCGCTCCCAATGGACATCAACCGCATATTGATTCGAGTATCCCAGGGGAGAGAACTTTATTTTTCATCATCCTTATTTTGTCTCTCGCGAGACGACATTTCGTACATTCAAGGCCGCAATTGGTCTCTACCTTCATCGATCGGAGTATAACGGCATTATTCATCAATTTCATTATCTTTATTTTGAAAAAATATTTGAAGAAGAAATGTTTTCCACGAAAGCTCTGGTCCTCGGAGTCCCCGAGGTTTCCGTATACAGCGGGCTCTGGGGATACAACGTACTGCTAACGGGGGGAGCTTTCGGTGGACTGTTCATCGTGATGAGCGGACAAACCGCGGCAGCTGCCTTCGTCGCTATGATATTCACGACCCTCTTTCAATACGTCGTCGAGCCCCTTCTGGCCAAGGTAAATCGTTGAATATTTGGGTGGCATCGTTGCACTTTTACCGAGTACGTTGAATTACGATACCGGCTGACAGATCGGACTTCCGGTTTTGACGATCCCGTTCGTCGTTACCGCTTGGCTCTTTTTCGGTCTTCGCGATTCCGTCGACGCTACTTTTCCGCGTCCAATGTTCGTCACGTTTCCCGAGCACGAGTTGCACTACTTTCGAACGAGAGCCCGCCCAAGTGCTCTCTCTAAGGTATATTTTCTTTTTTTCATTCATTTTTTCGCTTTGAACCGAGAAACATTTACAAACGACGAGGCTTTTTCCGAAAATGGTCTTTTCCATTTTGGGTTTAAAAAAATGTACGATGCGTCCGAACATTTTTTGGCTTACATTCGGAACAAAAAAAAAAGAATAAAAGTATGTTTTTTGATATTTTTGCAAAAAAGTACGTTTTCGAAAGATTAATGTCGATCTTAATCGCCGTCGACTAACCTTTCGACGGAAATGATTTTCGATAGGTGGACGATGGCTCGGATCCCGAAATCGCAACGTCCGACGAGAAGAAATCCTCCAAGGATTGAAATACTTTTCCCACACAAGCGTGTACGATTTTTGGGAAAAACAGCGGGCGTAATCGAGGCATCACGCGGATATACGAAAAATTGAAAAAAAAATCAATCTAACGTGCGGGCGCCGAGCGGACGGACGATAGGGCTGGTTGGTACGTAAATTCCGCTTTTGCGTATAATTGCGCGATCGCGACGACTTTGGGGGAACAAAAAGACTAAGCAAGAGACGTACGCCCGAAATATGGGGGTGAGTGTGTGTGTGTGTGTGTGAGAGAGAGGGAGAGAGAGAATGCTTCGTTTGCATTAATCGAAGGGAAAACAGCGAGGAAAAGAGAAAAAACGCGTAAAGGGGCTTTCACAATTTATTCCCTTTGAGAATATCGATTTTGGGTTTCGACGGATTCTCAAAACATAACGTTTCAAAGTTTTCTCGGAAAATTTCAAGTGGTTTCGTACAAAATTAAGGGAGTTGTTATGGGCTTTTATAGGTAGGTTCGGCGAACCGGCGAATTTCGAAGGTATTTTTTTAAATGATTTTTTTCAAAATCAGCGACCACGGTATCTCGTTAATCACCGCACCGAGCACCTTTAAATTCCACAAGCTTCTTTTAAATAACAAGAAGGAGTGCTTCGACGAGAGAATTTCTGATTCCGTGCATAGTTTTCGTTGTTATTGACGAAAAGAGAGCATTTTTCCATCGAAAATCGATAATTTCACTCTGGTTTACGGCTTTTTTTTTCAAAAATCAATATTAATTGTCTTCGAGCAGCAGTAGTTACCGCGAATATCATTTTCGAACAGCGGATGGCACAAACCATTATGTATCTAGCACACTGAAAATATATCTTTCTCAGTACAAAAATTATAAAAGATACTCAAAACCATACTCTTGGATATGAAAATTGAAAAAAAAGAAAGTAATGGAACTCTGTAGACGTTTTGCCAGAACAAAAATCACGAAAATGCCTCTCTTTTCAGCCCAGGGATAGATGTAACGTAAACAGACCGAAACTCTCGCCCCTTGTATACTGCACTGTACCGCAGTTGCACGAGGGCTCCGAGGAATCAATCCACACTACAAGGAAAGTTTGCGAAGTCGATCTCTCCGATTTCGATGAAACTTGGAATGCTCGTAGAACGGGTAAAAACAGGCGACACATACTTTTTTTTGTACTTGCGGAACCCGATTTTTAATGGTTGAAACGCACCCTCCATAATTGGGGTGTTTTTCGGATGTATCCGTCGATAACGTTTTAACGGTGCAAGATATGGAATAAATTCAAAATACGACAATGTTTATTTTTTCGTGTAATATACATTGTAAATGAGAACGATGCAGATAACAACTGATTTCAAACGAAAAATGAACAAACAGCCCTATTTTCGAGGGTCCGTTTCAACCCTTAAAAATGGGGTTCTGCAGATATTAAAAAAATACGTGTCGCCTATTTTGACCCATTCTAAAAACATGCCAAAGTTCATCGACCTCGCAACCTTTCCTTGTGAGAGAAATGGTGCGCTAAATCATATTTTAACTATATTTTATGATTTCCCTGAGGGGACAATAATATTTAATAGTCATAGTGACTGCGAAAAGCATCGAGTACAAGCTTATTGATATTATAGCAGTTGCATGAATTGTGCAAATATTTTAACCGCAACCACGGATGTTGGAAGCATACATTTATTCTTCGATGCTACATAACACAGTAGTTTTTCATAAAATATTTCATAAATCGAAAATAAAATAAAATACGCAACTCAGAGTTCTACCTCGATGATTCTTTATTATGATGTGCCATTGCCTGACCTCCTGTAACGATTTAATTCCATTTAGATAACGTAATTTAGATAAACGACGATTTAGATAAAGTAATTCCGGCTGTATTACCGAATAGCTCTTACCTGCGATTTATGTGAGATTTTGCAGATATTTTTTGAAATAATATTCGCATCACTGTTTGCATGGACTTTTTCGCGCTTTTCAATAGTTTTGTACCGTACAATAGTGATTTATACCATATTACATGATAGAACCTGCTGAACGCATAGTGTGTGTGTGTGTGTGTCCTACAAGAACAGAATGCAGAACTATTTTTGCGATGCAACAAACATACTACGTGATAGTTTGTTATTAAGCTGCGGTTGCCCGAACTTGAAATCATTTACGTCTTCGCTATAAGTAAACTTTTACCGTCATTTTTTTCGACTACTCACTTTTCATAAGGTCTCGTAACAAATTAAACTCGAAAAACGGCAATATTAACCATATAAATTACGTACAGTATACAATATTACCATTTGTACGCCGATTCGGTTATACAACTGAATTAATCATATCTAGATTGTCAAGCTTTTTACAATAGTGAATAATCGTTTTGGCGATGCTAGATAGTCAAACACGCCACCCAAATCGCACGTTGACGTATACTTTTCGCTTACTTATAACCGTGTTAACCATATTACGATTGCGGTGTCGATAAACTATAACTTGGACCTTTCTCTCAGTATATTGCTCCAAACCAACATTCTTCATTATCGGATATATTTTTTTTTTCAATCCACCTTGATACAGCTATTCCGTATACGCGCGGTTGGGGTGAATCAGAGGCAGGAGCATTCGGGAACAATTCACCACTCAATTCACCGTCCTATTTTTTAAATTCCGGTACGCTTCGAAAATAGAACAGTCGAGCGGGAGAAAAAAAATAGGAGCGAGGAATGAGAATGAAATCTCGCGTTCTGTAAGCGGGTCGCTCCTGAGCTATAGCGAATCAGAAATTTTCTTGCCAGCTTGGAGCGTTTCGACTCCATCTCGTGCTCGACTCGTCCTCCGATAGTATTCGTATCGTGTCCTCCGAAATGAACAACGATTTCATTCGTTATACCCGCTCGATAATATATTCATTGCGTTGTGCCGTATCTCGTTTCCCGCTTAGAGACGCGTAATCCCGTCGCTTCGTGTTCGCGGCGGCGTAGCTCGATCGATATACCGAATCTTTCGGCTACGAGGCGTTACTACGTTTTTTTTTTTGCAGGTTTTTCACACAAAAGACAAACAGATCGCAAAAAAATGACGCAACCTACCTCTCGATCGTTCGATAAATATTTCGCTGTTGAGTTAACGACATTTTTAATCATTGGAATTAATACGAGACCGCAAGGAAATATTCGATCGATTTAATATAATTCAACAGTTCGATGATTCTGAGAGAAATATCGTATCAATTCGAAATAATCTTATAACTAATACTAATATCATTTATTGCAATTTAATCATTGTCAACACTCAACTAGGCAATATTGTATTAATTAGTAGTAATCGTGTAATTAATACAACTCGAATTATTGCGTTTTTTGCGAACGAATCTCGTCGTTTTCTTATAATTTACGACAAGTATTAAAAAGTAACCGACTGCGGAGAGAAAAAGGAACAATGAGATGATTTTTCGAGATAGTGTTCGTATAATTGTGCAGGAGCGATTTTTAAAACGACTACACAACGTGCCTGTCGCCGCACGTATGTACGATAGGATATAACATTATTCCCCCTGAGCGGCGAGACGACGCATCGCGTTTCTCCCTCGGAGAGATAAGAGAACGCGAGATACTCCGATAAATCGTTCCAAGTTCGGCGTGTCTATAACGTTTTTTTTTCTCGCCTGGGCGTGCCTGGGCCATATACTCGCGACTAGATAGGAGGATTTAGCGATCGGTAGAGATTCCGGCAGCCGGGCGGGGCAACTCTTGGGGATACTTGATTTAGTATTTATTCGATTTGTTGCGCGAACAAACCGTTATAGGTTCAGCGGCTCGGTGTCCTATCGTATCTTGCCGGCATAAACTTTATATGCGAGAAGAATGGCTTTTAACGCGAGTTGTTTAATCGAAAAGGCGCTCTTTGAGGGGAAAAAACATTCTTCATATATCGTTGTTGTTATTTATTCGTTTAAAGTATTATTTTTTGTTGTCATTGACGCCTCAATTAAGGATGTTGAGTCCCTATGAAACATGTTAATGTTAATTGTTCAATAAATAGCTTCTTAATCGTCGTGAAATTTTTATACGACCTCCCGAATATTCTGAAGAATTCTATCGTCATTACTTCAACCTCCTTAAGGGTTGAAATAAAAAATGATAAGAAAATTCGGAAAATTTCGTATGTTTTCGTATGAAGTATTTAAGAGGTCGTGTTAAAATTTCACGACGATTAGGAAGCTCGTTATTAAAAAATTAACATTTTGTTAAGAACAATTTTTAAAAGAAATTAAAAAAAAATTATCAATAAACTTGGTTTTGTTTCGGTTGCTTTCAGTATATCGTTGTAGATATCACAAAATTGAGAGGTGAACAAAAAAACTTATTGCAAAGTTACATCAGTTTCCATAAGACAGCATTTAATTTGTGAATGTTAATTGTTCAATAACGAGCTTCCTAATCGTCGTGAAATTTTTACACGACATCTGAAATACTTCATACAAAAACATACCAAATTTTCCGAATTTTATCATCGTTTGCGATTTGGGACTCAACATCCTTAATTTCCGAATTCCAACGTATACCCTGACGAGCTTTTGCGTATATTCCTTTCCAATGGAACTCCCTTCGTATCACTCCCTACCCGTACCTTGCTAATCTACCCTAACTTTCGTGGCACCCACGTCCGTCTTAACTTCCGACTGCACAGACTTTAACTCAAGTATCTACATTGAGGTATCAATGGTAGGTATTTGCCTCCGCTCGCTGGTCGTTGCGCCACCCGGTGCACGTCATTTTCACGTTCAAGTTGCCACCATCCTTCGAACGCAACGAACATTTATTTTTCTTTCGTCTTTGCAAATTTAATTTGGCCGATCGTGGTTGCGGGTCAACTTTTTTCCTTATTCTTATTATGGCGATTGATGACTTGAATGTGCAAAAAAAAAAAAAAAGACTGGACAATGATTGAAATAAAAAGACGAAAAGTGAAGAACGGCAAATGTTGCTTTCCAACGATGCAAACTTGAACGTAATTTTTTTGCCCTGCTACGAAAATGATTATTTTCTGTTACAGAAGTTGAAACTATTTGTGCAACAAAGACATCGCACGTGCTCTCGACTCCTACGACGGCGTTGTGATGCTCAATTATTACAAATTAATATACTCGATTCGTATGTTGGCGCGAGTCGTTGTGCAGCCTCTGAAGAACGCCCTCATCCAACAAACTCCAGACCAGTGTGGCTCTATTTCGTAACCGTTCAGTTTGTTCCAGCTGAACAATTTCAATGGTCGATAGCGCGCTAAAAAATAACCGCGATAAGTGGTTTTCGTAAAAATCGTTAGTTGGCTTTCGGGATGATTCGCGTATTTATCGAAGCGTCGATATTGTCTCGAATTTTCTCACAGGCTTGGACTATATTGACTATCGTTGGACAATCTAAATCGACGCCGCTCGAATCCTTCCAAGAGTAACACCGCAAGAGCTCTTCGTATAACGGGACACTTTGAAAAAAGGGCAAAACAAAATTCTTGGAATACTTTAGGGGATTCTTTTGTCATTTTTATCGGCGTGTCGCAGGAGCGGCAACATTCAGGAATGCTGCACGAGAGAAAGGCCCTTCTCGACTGGCTAAGTGGAATATTCTTTGGCTAACTCTCCCGAAGAATTTTCAGCTCGTGGAAAAATGAAAAAAAGCGTCAAAAAGAGAGAGAGAGGCCTTGGAAAAATACCGGATTTTCCACGTTCCAGAACGAGGAGAGCGAGAAAACGTTCGACTTTCCATGCTTTCGTGGCGCAGCAGCATCCCTTATCTATTTCAACCCCTGGCACGTTGGCTGAAACTTTTTTTGCCTTCCCAGCCGTATCTCTATCCCTCCTCTTTCCCACAAGTTTCATCCTTTTCTGTCCTTCTCTCCCTCTCTCTCTTTCGCTCTTTCCACACATTTCCATCTCCGTCCTCGTCTCACACCCGCCCTCTTTGAGCCTCGACCTGTACTATACGAGGCTTCTCTGTCTGCGCCTCATTGTCCTTTCGCATTTGGTATCTCTACGGGCGGCTCGTACGCGTCGCCGCCGCCGCTAGCAGCCACGCAGCCAGCTCGCGGCAATGCCTCGCCCTGCCTCTACCGTGCAGCTCGTATCCGTAGCGAAGGGGATGGTGTAAGGGACGCGGCGGCGGCGGCGGCGGCGGCGGCGGCGGCGGCGGGATGGTCGAAGAGAATACGAGAGGCTGCGAACACAACATGGAAGGATTCTCATCTCTTCCATCTTCTCTCCTGGACATCTCTCTTTTCCCCTCTCCCGCGGGCTCCTCGACCCCTATTTTCGTTCTCTCTGATGCTCTCGTATTTGGTAGTCCCTCTCCCTCCCTCTATCGTATTCTACCTGCGTATAGGTTCGCAGGGTGGGTGCTCTCCTGGCCGTGGCCACTAGCCATCTCCTCGTTGCCGGCAGTCACGGCTCCACAGTGTATTCGTACGGCTGGCCCGATCGCGATTTTTACCACTTTCGCTCTTGTCAGGTCGCGTGGCGACGGACCTTTACCTCGCTTTGTGGCGCAAATCCCTCATCCCTCGGTCTATCGTTCTAACCGTCGCTCCTGGACTCTCTCCGCCTACAAGCGATACCTTGACGCGGCACACATTCTCTACAGCGATGCAGCTCATCGTTGCTGCGAATTGAGATCGCCTCTGCGCGCGCTCCATTCTCGGGGTGCAACGAGTCGCGCCCTATCATCGTTATAACCCAACAGAGTAACGTGCGCGTTTTGCCTTCCGTGCACCTAACCCTTGCTTCTCGAAACTTATCACATCCTCGCCATAAAGTGCCTTATTCGGCTTGTGTAGTTTCGCCAGTGCGCCGGTCACCCTGCGTGCCCTAACACTCGACCATTTATTCGCCGCTCCGACCAACAATTCCGCCAGCCGTCATTTTTCATTGGCGGACAATTAGTCGCCGTTTTCGAAGGATCGAGTGAATATTTTCAGTGGTGATGGTTTCAAATTTTTTAACAAGTGCCTTGATCCACGATCCTTCGATCACGCTGACTCGACTCTGTTTCTTTGGCAAGAAGAAATGTGGTCCGTTTTTTTTTTTTTTTTTAAATAGTCATCTGATTTGCTGGATTTTTTCGTTGCAAAGAAAATTGTAGAAAATTAAAATAACCGATGACGGGCTGGGCCAATTAGACATGGTGGTGGTGGTCCAGGCCGAAAAACCTCGGTTTCTAAGCTATCAACAGCTGCCACTCATCACCCCATTCCCGAAGCTATTTCTACTTTTGACTTGCCGTATCAATTGTGACGCTCCCACGGGGCTTCTATCCACGCAAACTTTCGGGTAAACATTGGAGAAAAATGTAAATCCGTCGAACGTGCCGCGATTTTACAGCCGATTATTCTCGACACGTGTGTTATATTTTCAATTAACCCGTCGTCATCGTCGTCGTCCCAATGATTATAAGACCGATCTGTCTGTGTGTATTCAGGATGGGAGATTCTCGTCGTACACCCACAAGTGGGAAGAGAGAGATTTTCGTTTAGCCTGTTCATTTTCCGCTGGTAAACAGAGCACCGGAATGCCCGCGCGCGCGCGCGCGCAGTCCTCTCTTCGGTGCGCGGAGGGTTCGCGAGCCACGCGGCAGTCCGATTAACCACTCGTTTCCGAACGGACTGTTTTCCAAGCTACGGAGAACAGCTCCTCACGAATTCAATAGGAATCTGTGATACTCCCCGTACTTGACTCTGGCTATGGTGAGATCGCAGCCTGCTCGACCTCGATCTCGGTATTCTTCGCTCACTTCGGAAAATAGTGAGCGTTGCAGTGATACTCGGGCTACAAGCGGGCGCGCGCGCGCGCGTTTCCAACTTTCCGTTTTTATTCCGCGTGTGCGGCCAGCCAAACGACTCGCACCAAAATTCATACCCGTTTCGAGTTGTCGCTCGGGGAGACTGAAATTATCAGAACGCCACGGGTGTTCTTCGACTTGTTTTTCCAATTACTTTTATCGAGTATGCAATATTTATGATAATCCGTTGTTGAACAATTGAACCGCCTTCTCTTTGTTCGATGAAAAAATCGCTCAGGTACGCGTTCCCTTGAAATTATCTATTATATTTGGGTAACACCTGCGGCGGTTCCAATTGGCCTGGACAAAACGGGCCTCGATGTGACAAAATGATATTCGCAATATTCGAGTATGGGAATGCACTCGATATCGAGGGGAGGAGCTTCAATGGCAATGGATGTTGACGTAACATTTCAATTGCGTCGAATGGCTTTTTCATCAGGCCGCAGACACAGCTAAAGTGAATTTAATAAGCGTACAGATGAAATACACATATATATACACAATTCAATTGCTCTCATCGTGAATTCAATATATGGAAATATATCGCGCGAATCGGAGCAGCGTTGGCCAATTCAATTTTATTCGGCCGATCATTTATTCAACCCGAGAGACTAAATATACGAATTGTGGGAAATAGCTCGGATACACGCAAAGTTACTCCCTCGTGAAGGTAACGCGTGTTCTCTATCCTCTAAACTGTACGGCTAAAATTATTTGCTAATTTGCAAAAAATTGTAGCCGCACAGTACAGAAAAACGAGCCCCACCGCGCTTCAACCTTTTCTACCAAAGCGCTTCCGGCCACTCCGAAAAATAAAAGGAACACTGCGAGGTTCCGGATATTTGGAGGAAGGAGGTCACGAGTCCTCTGAAACACGGGGAGACGAATTTGTAGTATACCCGACGAATGTAATGAGACAAATAACTCTGGCATATACACAGGTATATCGTTGCCTGCTTTCTCAAACGGAAGAGAGAGGGAGAGTTTGTGACGACGAAGCGAACAAAAGAACGTACGAGCTACTTTCGTCGAGTATTCTTCCTTCAAATTTCTATGTGTTTTACACTTTTCCACGTACGTCCCATTTATTTAGAAAAGTAGCGATGCAAAATAATACAGATTCGATATAATTTTTCAATTCTCTTTTTCATAGCACATATCTATTATCAGCATAGTAAAGCCAGGTAATTATCAAAGCGATTATCCTTGAAATAATTATGTTTTGATTGGAATTTTTTCCACGGTCGGTTTTACTAGCATTATTGAATATTGAAAAAGAGAGTACTCGATACTGTGCTATTTTTGTTCCATACGACACAAGTTTGTTCATCCACCAAATATCGGGATAAATATTCGATGCAACGTGTTGCTTCGGACTAAAAGCCTGTACCAATTTAAACTTTTCGGCCGCGTTTATGTCGGGAGACGGAGAGGGGTGTAAGGGTTTTGTCTCTATTCTTCGAATTGGTATCCTTCTCACATTCGATTCTCTTCGATTTCACACTGTACTCAGGCCCTAGCAGCCAAGCGATACCATCTGTCGAGAAATGGGAAATCTCCCGAGACGTTTCATTTGGAAAACGAGCGATTCTATTTTCGATGAAATCCGTGAAATGGTCGTGAAAATACGATTCGTACCTGCCCAAAAATATTTCATTTCAACAGGATCTATATATTCAGCTCGAATGGGTTTTTTCGATCTCTCACAGCCTACCACGATCCAATTTGTTTCAAATATTTTTTTAAACATTCTTTCCATTAATCTTATTAAACATTTTCGATATATTCAAACAAAAATAATATATTAAAATCTAAGAGAAAATGACGTACTCGGTTCACAGTTCTACCACAATGATTTTGTATCATAATCCCCGTCATTCCCCCCGGCCTTCTGAAATTATTTCAAGCGAAGAAAATAATTCGCCTACATAATGGAATTGAACCTAAAACACCTACCTACCTATAACCACGTACTCTGCTCCTACCTACGCTATCGGGTATTTGTAGCATCTTAGTCGCGGATATGGCATAAGACACCCGATGAATTTCTATAATTATTTGTTGTATCCCATAAGCTATACCGATTTGTTAATCACATTGTGTTAATTAGAGAGTTTTACCGAATATCATGCTATACATTTTTCAAACATAACCTATATATACATATATATAGGCTATGTTTGAAAAAATGTATAGTATTTATTGCAACAAAGTTAAATCGACTAAGTGTATCTATTGAATGTTTTCAATTGAAATTGAATAGAATTTTCGTACAGTCAAACATTTTTCTATTTGATTGAATTAATGGTCTGCCTATAATGGAATACACGCATCGAAGGGCGGCAGGGAGCTAAAGGGGGAGAGTGAGCAATTATATCTATATATTGGACTGGGCAAAACAAACAATCTTCCCGATTCGGGCTCCCACCCGACACGTCATAAATTAACGTTGTAATTTCTAATGCAAACCATTTTCGATAGATTTATATATATCGAAAATGGTTTGCATTAGAAATGAGTGGTCTGGATCAATCAGTGTGATTATTATATGCATAGTAAACCGGTTTATAACCCCAGATTAAAGCCTCTGTTGTAATCATGCATTCTTTCTTTGCAGCCTTGATAAACATAAGTTTCGAATATTGGAAAGAAAGAATGCACGATTATAAAGGCTGTAATCTGGAGTTACAAATCCGTTTACCATATATAACAATCACACTGATTGGTCAAGACCACTCATTCGTTGTATCTATCGAACACGGATTGCATTGTAAAAGAAAACGTTAATTTATCACGTGTAAATCAAATGGAGAATGAAAAAAACTTCGGGAAATCGGGAAGATTTTTTTTTCGGCCAGTCCAATATATACAGGGTGAGACACTAACTGTTGCAACCTTGAATATCTCTGTAATTATCGACGTCGCAAAAAAATGTTTGAAACAAAAGTTGTACCGTACGAAAGGGGTCATCAAATGCGACCATTTTTTTCATCTCAGTGGAGACGCTGTCGCACAGTAAAGGTCACCTCCACTTTTTTAAATGGGATGGTACATTTTTTTTTCTACTATCTTGTCAAAGTCGTTAAAGGCCATTTAAGATCAAAAAGTACTTCTTCGGCTTACGCCAGACTCCCTCGCAATTTGACGAGAACTCGCACAGGGGTCACCGGGGCGGCAAGCGAACACCAATTTCCGTTTCTTCGTTAGTAACTCGCTTTTGTCGGTTACTTTCCCGACCGGTTAAGGATCCAGTTGTCCTCAGTTTAGTGTACAAAATTTGAAATGTGATGAGAAATTCGTGATGAGGTGATTGCAATACTGCATTGATTTTAATGGCAATCACTTTGAACATCTAACTGTAAATAAAGGTAATTTCGCATAAAAATAAAGTTCGTGTCACTTTTTGATCTTAAACGACCTTGGACGACTTCGACCCCTAAATGTTTTTTATGCAGTTTTCGATGACCTACAAGTTGAAAAAAAAAAAATGTACCGCCCCATTTGAAAAAGTGGAGGTGATCTTTACTGTGCGACAGCGCCTCCACTGAGATAAAAAAAAATGGTCGCATTTGACCATTTATTCATTCCTTTAGACCGTTTCCTTTAGACCATTCATTTAGACCGTTAATTCAATCAAATAGAAAAATGTTTGACGGTACAAAAATCCTATTCAATTTGAGTTTAAACAAATTCAATAGATACATTTAGTCGATTTAACTTAACTGTTTTCAAAACAGATTACACCGAATCACAGATTTATTAAGAATAAATAAAATATTTAGTTGCTAGACGTTTGAATGAATAAGTATATTTAAAGGAAACATTTCCAATAATATGTAATGCAATATAAAACATTTGATTTCACCAAAAATGTAATTAATCGAAATTTCAAAAAATCAAATAGACGAATCTCGTTGATTGTTATAATATTATCTCGTATCCGGTAGTATCTAACGCGCCATGTTTTTCTTTCGTTTGACGGAGGTTTTTTCCTATTCCGAAGTAGAGCGTATTCATTAATTTCTGTAGCAAGACCCCTGAAAAGTTCATAACTCGAAAGTGGAACACGTTCGTCGAGGTGCGTTTTAACGAGTTCGTTAATATTTCGTAAATGAACAGGATACGATGAACGAATTCGGCGTTTGTAGTCAACGAGCCGGAAATTATGCGCGACGCGATAATCACGGCGTTTGAAAAAAAAAAGAGTCGCGAGAAGGGGGAAAATAAAGAAAAACAAAGTGTCGTCGGAAAATTTTGAGTCGTGGCAAAGGGCCGCCAATGAGAACGAGAATGTGTCGAATACTAGTGGGAACGCTTCACCGCTGGAAGCCTTTGGGTGAGATAAGTGTAACAAGTCACACGGAGGACGTGAGATATTGCAAGTCGTCGGGGACGACTTTCGAGATTTTCCTTTGCACGAGGAACATTGACGATCCTGTGGTGGCTCGGCCGTAACAGGAAGACACGAAATTTTTGCTCGCCGCGCGAATTCCTCGTCGACCCATACAGCTAAGGGGATGCGCGATGAGACTTTCCGAAAGCCATTGAACGCTGACTTTTCCTTCCATCGTGGCGTAAAAATAAGACAACAATAAAAAGGGAAGAAACAATAATCACAACTCGGCGAATGATCGCCAAGTTTGGAGAGGTGCCGGCGGCGGCGGCGGCGGCGGCGGTGGCGGTGGCGGGTACAACGACGGCGAGCAAAGGCCTGCGATTAACATTGCCGCGGCAATGCGAGCCGTACGTGCCGTCAGCATTGGACGGGCGTAAGTTGGCGCGATGACGGTTATGCCTTCGGGTTCCGATGTCGCGGACAAGGCTGTCTCAACGGAGGACGCCTCGAGCGGCGGTGAGGTCGTCCGTCTCGAGGCCGTTCTTGCCGCTCTCGTCGAGACCAAGCTGGAGGCGATGAAGGCCTCGAGCATCGTCAACAAAAAGTCCGGAAGCGCTCCACCTAGTCCCCGAAGACCCAGGTTGACCTCCTCCTCGACCGCTTCCTCGTCGCAGAATCATCATCGTCCTCATCATCATCATCATCCTCATCCTCATCCTCATCATCATCATCAATATCATCATCATCAACAACGTTACCATAACCGCCATCGCGATAACGAGCGAACGGATAGCCACGGTGAGCACTATCCTCCCGAAACACACAAGCGCGATGCTCGTCAACATCGTCGATACGATTCCGCACCTTGCTGCGATTACATCGAAGATCCAACCTCCCGGGGCCATCGCAAACAACGTTCCGGTAATTTTCATTTTATCAGTACACGCGCAGAAACCGTTGTCGCGGGGTCCAATTGGATTCCAATACCAGTCCCCGCTTCCTCATAGGCATCCAATGTGTTATGGATCTCTAACTAAAACATCACGCTCGTCCATCGGATTACCATCCGGATTTCCCATTGATATATATATATATACACGAATCCAATTTGCGATACTTGAAGAAGCATAAATCTTATCTCAAAATGGTACGACGAATGGCTTTAAAAGTATATCTTAAAAATCAATTTGTATCCCATTACTGAAAATCCATTGCAATGATCGTTTGTTATTGGTTAAACTGCACTTGGACATAATATATATATATATATATATATATATATATATATCACGACACGAAGCAAACGGGTTATGTATCAACACGCCGAATATTTTTTTCGCGATGCTTCACATATTTGTGATTCGTATGTGGTAATAATAGTGAAACGCGGCGCTTATCGGGGAACAGTGTAGAATCCAATTGGATTCGAATGTGGACTCCCCACGTGCGGCGTTCCTATGAAATTCAGACAGGGATATGCTAGGATCTGGGGATACGTTAACAAATTTGTGCACGGGTAGTATACACCGAATGCAGTCGCCTTCGTTAATGACTCCTACGGGTTATGAAAGTATACGCGCGCATACGCTACCTCCTCGCATGGCACGTGTTTTCGAGCTCGGTAACCCAGAGCGGCGTAGAGCTTGCTCGCGCGAAATTTGTATATAAATTGGAGCTTTCCCGTTTACCGTAATTGCGCATATTTTCTCAGAGACGATACGAAGCTTATCGCTCGTAGGAAAGGCAATTCCGAACGAGCTAATTAAAAAATCTCGAAAACGCGACGCAGCCTCAAATCTTTTTCGAAGGTGCACTCTTTTTGCGGGATGATTTGAAATCTTTTTCGAAGATGGCGGGACGGTGTTACGATATTTATGGCCCTTAATTCTGACCACGCACCCTTCATATTTCAACCAAAATGAGGCTTCTTTACAAAGTGGTGAGAATCGACATTCGACCGTCAAAGGGATTAAACGGGAGTGTTAAAACTTTCATAGAAAACTTATTTTTCGGACAGATTGATTCGAAACTTGAAAAAAGTGATTTTACACAACACTACCAAGTTTTCATCGCATTTCGGTGCGTGTGTACCGCTAGAAATAAAAAAATTATTTGATTCAAATAGGATATATTCGAATCGAATAGGTTTTTTCCCTGTCTCAAAGCCTACTACGATCCGATTTGTTCGAAATATATTTTTAATTTTGTTTCAGCTATTTTTTTGAAATATTAAATATATTGAAATTAAATAAACAAAGATTCGATTCGGACGAATCTTTATTTTCTTACAGTATACATAAAAAATCCGAATAGATTATATGCATAGAATATTTCATAAATCCGAAATAAAATAAAATACTCAATTACGAGTTCTACCACAATGATTTTTTATCATAATTCGTCATTCCCCAGGCTTCTGAAATAATTTCAATCGAAGAAAATATTTCGCCTCCATACGGTATCGAGCTTATATCCTATCTACCTATACCTATGCACGCTGCCCCTACGCCACGGAGGATTTGTAGCTTCTTAGTCGCAGATATGGCATATGAGACCAAATGAATTCCCATAATTATTCCTTGTAACACACAAACTATATCAATTAGTTAATATTATTGTGATAGTGAGTTATATAGAATATTATGCTATAGATTTTTCATACATACCCGTTATGTATGTTTACGAGTAAATATAAAATGTCTCCCATCCCCCCCCCCCCCCCCCCCCCCCTCTCTCTCTCTCGGATAGAAAGAGAGATAGGGAGAACATGTATAAATCTACAGTTATCACGAAGGTGAGAGAGAGATTTATAAAAGCAGATTATACTATTATAAATACCCCTCTCGATGAATTTATTCAAATAGAAAAATGTTTGACTCTACAAAAATGTTAGTTAATTTAAAGTAAACAACAATTAACATAGATACATTTAGTGAATTCAACTAAATTGTTTTTTCAACAGATGAAACGCAATCAAAAATTGATTAGGAATAAATAAAATATTTAGTTACTAGATGATATTAAATATATTTTGATTTGAATAAATCGATATATTTGAAATAAATAATTCCAATATTGGAATGTAATGGGGAAAATTTGATTTCTAGTTAATATCAATCGAATTTTTCTGTCAGTGTCGAGTAGTACTTTTAACCCCTTAACTGTGTATGCCAAATACTGGCGAGTGTGCCCATGTAATATTGTTATGCGTCGAACACCGATGTGGACGTGAATCATACGTTTTTTTTACAGCGCGCCCCTGAGCCGTATATCGACTTTTGTCACTCTTGGAAAAGTGTTCCTTTTGGTTAAAATACGAAGGCCACGTGGTCCAAATTAGAGGCCACAGACGTGGTAATATTCCATTTGCAAATTTTTGAGAAATTGCTTTGACACTATTTACTGACATCAGAAATGCGTGTACTGGTTTTAAGAAATTGCTTTGACAGCATTCTTCGGTAGTACTGATTTATACGCTAAAAAAATCATCATTAAATACATATATATATATATCTCAAGATTTTAGAAAGTTGGGCGTTTGATGAAATTTCGGGGATATAATATTTGCTCAAAATTGCTTTTCTTTCCACAAAATATTGTTTCGTTTGGGGATTATAATTTGTCTAATTTCATGGGTGACGAGACAGACAAGAGGCGACGTCGAAGAGTTTCGGAGATGCCGCCGAGTCCACGAAAGAAGCGAAGATACTCGAAGAGCCCGAACGTACTGCGCGATGTTAATATGGCCCTTGACTCGAGATTCGGGCTGCACGATATCGACGGGGATCAGGATATCGCGTTGATAAACTTCGAGAGGAGCCGCGAAGTCCTCGCTTCCGAGTCGTGCGACTATCCGGGGATTCACCAAAGTGCCTGCTACTTTTCTCACAGTGCGGCACACCTGTGAGTTAACCTGCCGCTGTCTCATACTTTGCCTATACCTATATCCGTTTATTCACGAAGCTACTACGATAGATGAGGATTTGCTGTGCCCGCGCGATTATCCCCCCGTATTACTCTCGTACCACCGATGATACTTTCGAGTGTAAACGCATATAGATGTGTGCCCGTGCTTGTAACCGATCTGGGAAAACACCAATTGACCATTTTCTATCCGATGCGGAGAGAAATCAAATGTGTATCGTTAAACAAGAGGCTGGTGAGTTGTATCGAAGTTGGGCTCTGTTGCGTGTCGTCCGGTGAATTTCAAATCAATTCATTTCGGAAAATTGGCAAATTAATCAATAAGTGTGCAAATTCTGCGAAATTAATTGCTTCCACGATTTTACGATTTAACTCAAGTTTCATACGATGAAGAGAAAATCAATTCCAAACGTAAGGACTATTCCCTTGCGAAATTAATTACATCGGCTATATTTCCAGCAACGCTATTTCAAATACTCAACGTGTATCGAATAGTGCGGAAAATATAGCGGGTCGAATTGATTTTGTATAAACAAAAAATCCTTACATTGGGTCGTCGATCCTTGTTTCGTTGTATGAAACTTACATTTTTCGATGAATCGTTCGATCGATGAATAGTTTTCGGTGAAGGAAAAGTCTAAACGCGTGAAATTGTGTTTTTGTCTTCCTTGAATTAAATGTCTCAAGTAAAACGTCGGTTTTCGGATATTTGCGTTGGATTCGATGTCTGCAATAGTTTTTTCCTTATTTTGACGAGACGCCTCGAAAGAAATGATTGAACAAAATGATCCCAGTGGGCGCGGAATCCCAAAATATAAGTACGCGGGTTTAGTTGAATTTGAGAGAGGGCGATAAAAATGCGTCCTCGGAAATAAACTTGTTTGCCTGTAATTTGCGGAATGCAAAGAAAAAGGTCGAAAGACGGGACGGTTTTGCGCTTCGCACTACGGGAGGGCAAATGACAGATGCGTGAGGTATTGATTTGAGAGTATCGGCAATTGTTGTACATAGGGAGACTTGGCCGCGGGGGCAGAGTGTCGCGGCGGTAAGTATCAGCAAAGTTTCATCCTCTCTCTCTCTCTCTTTCTCTCTCCGCTACAAGGCAAACAAAGTAGCGTTGTCATTTAGCAGCAGGGTACGCTGCGCAGATGGCAGCAGTTTCAGTCTGCTCGGGGTGTAGCCACGGACAAATGGTCGATGTGGGTCAACCCTCGTCTGTATTCTTGCGATATCGAGGCCGAATAACTTGCTCTCGCTGGTGGCAAAATACTTTGTATTTGTATTTGTGGCAAAAGTCATAAGTTTTGTCCGTTTTTGTTGTTGTTTTTTTTAGTAAAATCCACTACGACCGTGACGATTACGTGGCACTGAATCTCGATGACGCATTCGAGGACGAATTATCGCTCAACGGTCGCGATAAGCGCGAGGACAAGCGCGAGCGGTATCACCGGCCCCGGAGAAAGAAAAAACGAAAAAGACGGATCGTCGAGAGGAACGTGCCCGAGGAGGAGGAGGAGGAGGAGGAGGAGGAGGAGTACGTCGATCCCGAAGAATTGCCTCCACGTGCCAGATGGACGATCGTCGCGACCGCTTGTCTTCTTCTCGCAATGTCGCTTCTCCTCGTCGGCGTTACTCTACGAATGGCCCCTATAATCGACGATATGGGTGAGCTTATTTTTATCGGGCCCCTCTCCCCTCTCCCCTACGAGAATCTTGGCCGGGGGGCGGGGGATATGGACAAAGTGGTAGCGCGTCGCGCGAAATTGCAGACTGGTGCTTTCCGAGACGAACTTTGAGAGATCGTTAACTCCAATGGCTGAATCGCGCTACTGCCTTTCGATATTTTTTTCTCTCCACGAAAAGCGCGCTTGGGAGGACTCGAGGTGTGACGCGAAACGAATTAGCCTTTCGTCTCGGCCCTTTCAATCCTGCGGTACACCTACATCATCCTGATCTCAGTCCGGTGATTGTTTGTATCTTTTTTTCTTTTTCCTTCGATCCTGCTAGTCTCGAATCCGATATATATTAAAATTGTCCAACACGTTTTTGGAGCTCGTGAAAACGATCGAGAAAGTTTGAGACGTCGTCGAAGAGGCAAAAATCCGTAACAATTTAGCAAACGACGATCGGGCAACGTCCGCTTATTTTCTTTAAGGAAGCTTTCCAGTGTGACAGCCCGAAAAATCGCTGTTTTTCGCGATTTTTTTTTTTAAAGAAAAAATAATCTAATCGGTCTGGTTTTTTTTTGTATATTAATTGGGTATTGAAGAATACAAAACAATTTTTTAAAGATCGATTTATTTATTAATTAATATCTATAAAAATGATGAAACAATTGTTGCAGAAAATGCACTTGGATGTGGTGTCCACGTTGGGGGTCACAATTTTGATCTGAAACAAAAAACACAAAAAGATTATTGATCGGTATATAATTGGCTTTCGTGCTATGGAGGCTTTTTTTTTTTTTTTTTTGCAAAAATGGCGCCGGTTTGAACAAAAAGTATCGATTTTAGCATTTTTTTTGGCAGTTTTTTTTACAAAAAAAATAGGAAGATGTCAAAAAAAAAAAAGCTTCCATAGCACGATAAACAATGACGTTAAGAATATTGTGTAAAAAATTCAACTCGATAGCTTTAAAACTCTGCCCTCCAAGTTGGACACCGTTTTGAAAAATGCTGTTTCGAGAAAAAGGCGTTCAAAGTTTCGCTGTAGCTGTAGCGCTCCGTTGCCTTCTTCCAAGAAATGCTGTACAGTAACCGAAATAATCTGAATTTCGGCATGAAAATTTCAGGGAATATTCGGAAGAGTGTATACTATTCGATAAAGCAACAAAAAAAATCGATTTTTTGAAAATTTCACACTGGAAAGCTCCCTTAATCTCAGCATGGCTCAGCATTCGGATCAACAGCGATATCAAGTTTGAGTCTCGTTCGAACGTAAATAACGCGAGCGACGTGCGTGGTGCAGCAACCTCGACGATTCCGTATACAAGTTTATCAAAGAAAATGTATGCTTTTCCGTCTCATCCGTGCAAAGGCATTGGCAAAGAATAATCTCCGAGCCAGCAGCCGCCTCGTTTCGTTCCTCGAGTAATCCTGCGCGACTGCGGCTTTGTCGAAGAGCACCGGGCAAAGGGCAACTCGTTGGAAAGTCAACACCGCGACCACTTTCGCTTTCCTTATTTCGCCAAATTGTTTTAACAAACGCATCACGGTCCAAAGAAAACGTAAATCCTTCTGTGTGGAAGAAAATGTGGACAAATGAGATGCGCGCGCGCGCGCGGGGTGAAAGGTAGTCACCGCGCGCGGGACGGTAAGCGGGAAGACGAGAGAAAGGGAGATGAGGGAAAAGCTTGGTTCGCCCTAATAACACGAGAAAGCCTCCGGTTATTCCTCCAACTACACCTTTCTCTCTCTCGGCCTACACGGCACGACGTTTTCGTCGACATATTATTACGCGAAGGCGGGGGGGGGGGGGGGGGGGGCTGCCGCAGGGATGAGAAACCACCCAACGAGAAAACTTGGGCACATTCGTCGTTGCTGCTCCTGAAGAGTGTGCGTGTGCTGCACCTTGGCTCCTTTCCCTCGTGTGTAGGTCGTGTGGCTTTTGTTGGTGGTACGTGTGCTGAAAAGCTCGCGGGCGTCAAGAGCGAGGTCGAGGGCGCCGCCGCTCCACGCCTCGAAATTAAAGGCGCGCACGTCTGTGAATCTCCAGTCAGCCACGAGATTTCCGCGGCACATCAGCTGCACCGCGCGCGCCTTCTCGCCTTATTCCTCCTCGCTGTTTCCAAAATTCATCCTTGTTCCTCCGAATCCTCTCTTAGACCGGCCGAAACGTCCCGCAGTCATCGGCGCTCCCTCGCAGTACATTTGCCCCAGTGTGATTAAAGTCATCGCTGTTTCGACTCGAAGAGTCGAAGAGTGCCGGCAGTGCGTCGCGGTGCAAACTTTCCTCTCATTCTCGTTTCTAGTCTCTCGAGATATAATATTCGTCTGAAATAATCGGCGGACTATATTCGCTGCATGAGGCGAAGAAAAGTCACTCTACGATCGAACACCACCTTTGCAATATTGGAGATACGATCGAGCGAGTGACTCGTCGCGTTGATATCGCTATCAGTTCTGCTGTTGAGGTAGGTCGCGCGCGGACTCGAGGAACATTCTCGCGAGTGTCGCGTCGCGGAGAAGGCAAATTGAATATAATTGACTGGTCTCTGAGAAAAATATTGTCCGGCTATTGGGCCATTTTCCGACGACAATATTATCATCGTAATTCGCATCAACGATCTACTTGGTTTGTTCATGCACGTTTGCTCGCCGCAGTTTCTTCGGGCATTGCTGGGACGGGGACGGCTGCTCGTCGGGGGATGGGAACTTTAACGATTTTCCACCCTTTTCACACACCACCGAAATACACTATATTGCATTTTGAAAAGATACGTTGTTTCTCCTCGCTCGACATTTTTCCTCTCGCAAAGCTGTCCTGCAATCGGAGAATATTTTCTTCGGCGTCACGACGACGACGACGACGACGACGACGACGACGACGACGAAGCTTAATAAAGACGGAGGAAACCGAGCGCAGGAGGGGCAAGTTAACTTTTGAGATTTCATCCATACGCCGTAATCTCCTCGTATATCGCGGCAAAGGGTCTCCCTCAAAGGGAGAATCTTGCCTCCTCGTACTCTCTTTTTTCTCGCTCGGATAATGCGATGCTCCGACGCGGTCCTTTTTCCCCGCCGGCTCAGCTTTTCCGCGTATATTTTCTTCATATATAATCGGCCCCCGCGGATCCCACGATTGATAGGTCGGGGGGTGCGCGAGTGAGATAGGTAATCGCTTTTCATCCCTTTTCAATCGCGTCTCGCACTGGTCGGTGAGAGAGAGACTTTCTCAATTCGTTGGGCGAAAGCCTGCGGACGAGGACGAGACATTAAACTCTCGAACAAAATGTATATATTTTGCGAGAGCGAGTTAACGGGTGGGCTGATACACGCAACTCTTTTCACCACTAATCCGATTGATCGCTCTTTTACTCATCGACGCCCTTGTTTCACTTTGCACTTCGGTTTTCCGGACCTTGATGAAATTATTCTTCCGGCCGCGCTCGACGACTGTCTAAAATAGAAAAGCCTACACATATATATCCCGCTTCGGTCCACTATCGCGTTCATTGGGGTATTAGTAGTCTCCATCCGTGAAGGGCCATTGGAGCAATAATCAACCGCGACAATAATCAAGGGCCCGTTCTTTATACGCGGCCATATTTCGCTTGTTCGAACAATTCGTACCGCTCCGAATTCGAATTTTTTTCATTTCATTTTTTACCCACACCACTCACTTTACGAGTTCCTCAGAGGCTTGTCAGCCAATGTTTCGAGTGTTGGCCTAGGTCAATGCTCTCCCCGCGATATACAACCGCTTTCTGTTTCAATTTGCACTGCCTCGTCGTTTTCTTCTCGAAATGATTTATCAATTCGTAATTTACAACGCTAAATTTTATTGCCCCGTGTCGTACTTTGTACGCTTTCTTCCTCGAGGCAATATGACACGCGTTAAGGGGCTCGTAAGAGCCAAGGTCGATTCTCCCAACAAAAAGAACAACGATTTATTTCGAAAAACACGCGATTAACTGCCCGCGGATATAAAGCAGCAGTGGGTTACTTACCGCGCGCTCGCGAGAGAGCGCCCAGCTTGTTGGTATGGTTTTCGAGCTCCGGGATAAGCGCACTAAAAGTAGCCCCTCGCTATATATATATATATATATATATATATATATATATATATACACGTGTATATTTGCAAAAACGCTGCTGCAAACTCTAATCTCATATGAGACGACTTTTGTAACGGTGTATACAAGCATCAGCTGGCCAAGAGGGAGGGAGCGAGATTTGCACCAGTGCCGGAGAATTTTTTTTCGTAATCCTCAACTTTGCATCGTTCGAATGCAGCGCGAATCATCTTCTTGACTTCTTCATTTATCTTATCATCTTAAATTTAATTCCTGCACATTCCGATTATAGATGATATTTTATATGGATTCTCAAAAACCTTGGAGACATTTTTTTTCAAACGCGCTAATAAAAATTGGCTGACGGAAAAAGAAATATCTCCGTTGCGTTCCGAGCACCCAAAATTCGAGACACCGTTCGAAAGCAAGCATTTATTACAAAGTAAATCGAAAATAAAATTCACGATGGAAACAAAAATTAATCAACTGTGAGGAATGAAAAATCGGCTCGATAGCGAGTATTATAAGTGTGAGTGGGAAAATATGGTGCAGCACCTTGACGTCATCGAATCAAGTGCGGAATCTTATGCAAGCCCAACCCGTATTCTCCTATGCCGTAACTAGGCCAGCACACGTATTACCAATCAGCTCCTCCAGCTACGAATTAATTCGTAACATTGTTCCATAATCTCATTGTTGCCGGGAAAACTTTGATCGTTCGGCTGTACGTGAGAACAAAACAAATCCAAACAAAAGACCCGACGTTTCGTCCTGTCTTCTCAATTACCCGTTAGCCCATCCTCATCCCCAAAACCGAGGTCACAATTCACCTTTGTACGAGACAATACTTCGTACGACTCTCGTTTCAATAAACACGCGCGCGCGCTTCGGAGGATACCGCCATGCGGGCTTTCCGCGGGCGCTTTTCAACATGAAAGAAAAATGCAATCAACGGGGCTGACTGTGCTCCCCTGCTCACGTCAGCGATCTCGACTGTATATTTTTACGGCCGGCTTCACAGCTGCCCACTTCCTGTTGAGCAAATATCAATTTCCTATCGAGCGAGCTTCAGCTAAATTTTCGATATTACTCAGAAGCAGAAGAATCGAGGTCCTACATATTTCGATCCAGTTGCGCCAAAAGTTTCTTTACACCAGTCGAAATTTCTTACTGGACTAAAAGTTGGATAGCAGACTCAAAAATAAAGATAATTGAATTTTCCAAACGCGTCCTTTCAAAGAGAACGAATTTACCTTTCTTTTGCTTTTTTTTTTTCGATAAATCTCTGCAATTTTTTTTCCGCCCCATTACGCCCTTTTGAACATGGCCGTGTTTCGGCTATTTTTTGATCGCAGAAAACGAACGTCAAAGGTTTCGTTACGAAAAAATTCCCCACTTTTTTCCATGCTAAAGTCAAAAAGGATATCGAAACCAACATTTTAATTTTTTCGAAAGTCTCGTACGATTTTTTTGCCCCGGTATTGCATTTTTTGGCTAATAAAGACACGTTAAAAAAAGATAACTATAGGGTTCCAGAGGAAATGTCAAGGGGGTAAAAAGTTACATGGATTCACGCTGGGTGGCTAGAATTTTTTAAGAATTTTTCCGGACATTTTTTTTATTGCCATTTTTGGTTGGAACCGATGTGCCACATTCTCTCGCTTTTTCCTCAAAAAGTTGTACCATTTTTTCACCGCACGCACGTCATTTTGACATAAAAAAAACAAACAGCCAGCTTGGCGTCCTTGGGAAATTATATATCGATTTTTTTTCCATCGTTCGAACATAAGCCAAAAGAATATCCGGAAGGACCAACGACCACTTTGGAATAATAAAATCACAGGTCCAACAGGGTTAAATTAGCATGGTATTTGCGAATTCGTTTTTTCCCTCGTGTAATAATGCTCGTTGATGGATACGGTACGATCGTTTGTTTTTCAATTATCGAGAAAAGCACCATGACGCGCGCTCTCTCTCTCTCTCTCTCTGTCTTTGTGTCGACGCAAATTCAATCGATGCGCAAATGTCGGAGAAGCGTCGTAAAAGCTTGCGTTCCATTGTATTCTTAACCAATGAACCTTTGCAAGTAACACGACGGGTATAGGTTGGACTCTGTGCAAGTGAAAGAGTATGGCGACATGTGTACAAAGTGTCTGGCGATGGTAAGAGACTACAGCCGCCGCGGCCTGTGTCTCTAGATCGTTACGTTTAAATGCACAGTGTGGTGCGGTTGGGTTGGTGTGGTGCGGTTTTCCATTTTCCAACGGCTATACGATGTAATTCGCAGATACGGCTCTGGAATACAAACTATTGTGCGAATGTCAAGCCGTCGGAAAATGGAACGCGAGCGAGAGAACGAAGGTGCACGGCGGTTGGGTGCGACCTGACGACGAGTCACCCAGCAGGTATCACCTTATTTCCAAGTCACGTACCCATATAGTACCTACCACTGCTACGTTTACGCTCACTGTTCGACATATTTTCATCAAAACGTCCGTCTATCGTTCACTCCTCCCCCTTGATCCTTTTCTCTCGTTGCTTTGCACAAAAGCAATCGTAAGAACAATCGAATCGTAATTTTCACAAATGAGATGATGCCATTCGAGTCAATAAGACTGAAAATTGTATCTCGGAAGTGATGGACGATATTAATTTGTGACGAGACAACGTTACGGGGACGATCTCCTCAGGGTCCAAATATAACATGTTACTGGTCATGAGCTAGCGATATCAATTCAAGGGCTGAACGCGAAAAGGGAGTGAGAAGAATTGCCGCCAATTCGGCCGCTCTTATTGTCTCGTAAATCACGTTCTGCATTTCGAGGCACTTTTTTTTATCGCTACTGTCGTTATCTCGGGTCCGACAGGTGCGTCTCACTCTCACTGTCGAGCTTTCAGTGTCGAGAGAAGCCCCTTGGAAAAAGTCTACTCCGTTTTAAATCTCACACGAGCGAAAAAACTCTCATGTTTTATTCGTTTTCGAAACGAGTCCGAGTCAAACGAACGGAAGAATTTTGTCGAATATCCTCCATCGACTGGCTTGAAGAGTTTTCTTTACAAATACGTAAGATTAAACAAAAGTGCGAGATTCTTTGTTGCCTCTCTGCGGGGGAAAAAAATGCAAAGCAGCTTCACGCGGCGACCTAAATATGAGAAAGGACACAGTGAATGAGAATAACGAGGAACATCGCCTTTTCCGGTCTACGAATCTCCGGTATGCTGGCTTTTATCCAGGAACTTGCGAGCGAACGCGAACGAGGTCGTTGCTCGCGGGTCAATGAACCTCGCGGATATTACAAAAATCTCAGCCTCGCCTCGTTCGCTCTGAATATACATACGTATAAGCTGAAACGATCGCGAGTGAACGCGCGCAATGTGACTCGTGGTAAAAAAATATGCCAAGTTAGTCAGCGGCTTAACTGCGCGCAGGATCTTTGAGCCCTCGTATATAATCGACAAACACGCGTATCTGTAAAATACTCTCATACGAGAATTTCGTTGTCCGTCAGGTGCGTATCGTTTTTTTTTTTTTTTTTTCCCTCCCCTAAGCTTTGACAAGATTGTACATATTCTCTATTACACGTTCGGCGTGGGAGGATATGAAAAACGCCTCGGGTTCGCAGCAGCCCATTGAAAATACTTTTTCGCGAGCGCAATCAACGGGGAATATACCTTCCGAATGATCGTTCGATCCAGTGGCGCGAAAGCCCAGGCACCATGAATGTGCAATCATTGAAGGACTCCGATAGGAAGCGTTTGTTTGGCCCGTTATCGAGTAAATTACACGTCAACGTGTACACTCGACACGCATGCGGACGATTCACTCGCCGCATCCACAGCAACGTCGATTAACCAATCGGCGGTCGCCCGTGGCATCCCCTCCCCCCCCCCCCCCCCCCGAACGACGTTTCCTTTCAAATATTTACCGGAGTATATTTATCGACGGCAACGCCAAGTGATGAAGCATCCAGCTAGAGAGAGAAACGTTTAAGAAGGATTAGGTGATGATGGATAAAGCGGAAAATATCGTACGAAGGAGAGCCGTGACGATAGAGGGAAACGTGTACGTCGGCGTTCTCGTATATTCAAATACATGTATACATAGACGAAAGAAAAACGTGGTACACGCGGGCTCGTATACGCTCGAGGCTACAACGCTCAAGTCTACCACACGTTGTTGGCCTAGTATTAGAATTCCATCTAAAAATATATACCGCGCAGCCAATAAAGTCCAAGGGTAGCTCTTAATAAATACGTTCATTACTCCAGTCTTCTTTTATAGCTACTCGCTATTGTGTTTTCTGCCTCCCCCACTCACCCCGCTCTCTCGCTCTTTCTCCGGCCTGCCCGCCCCGCTACTCGTCGAGGGAGCTTTTTCAATTTTCCCTCACCTGTAAACGCGTCACTTTTTATTTTTATTCCCGTAATCAAGTGTAGTCGCGATCAATTATATATTTTATTCGTGAACCTTCTCTGCTTTCGCGTGTTGGCCTTCCTCGACGCAGGCACATTTTCATTCGTGTACGTGACTTTTTTTTTTTTTTGCTCAAGCATCGACGGGAATACTCTTTATGGTCGCTTTACTTTTATGGCGATCAATTGACCGTTCCGTCAATTTAATGTGGATATTATTTTAATTTTTTTTCTTCACCGTAGGTGAATAAGTGGCATAAGGTGGTGTGAGGAAGGACCCCATAGGGATGGAACAAATACAATATAACGGATCGATAATAAAACAAAACAAAAAACGAGTCAGTGAAGAAGAACAAGGTATGGGGAAAAGGTTCGGGGTCAGCGCATATGTAGAATGTATTTAAAGAATATAGCAACATCGTACTTCGCCTCGTTGCGACAAATTACGATTTCTCCCATAAAGCAATTTTTTTGTCGTTTCTTTTATCGCGATAAATAAAGTAAAACGATAAAATAATAATACGTTGAAATAATGAAAATTGAGGAAAAATGTTTAATCAGGGATTCGATAGGTTGAATTTGTTGAATTTTATCGAATGAAATCGAACAAGCGTGAATGTCGTGTTGAAAAAAATGTATCGAATTGCGTGTTGGACGTTGCGTAGAGGCAAAGTCTCGCTGGGGTTAATTAGTCGGTGTTCTCTCCTCACGATCCGTGGCGGCTGTCAAGCCGAGCTTCTCAAGTTTCGCGCTGCCGAGTACAGTGTGCGGCGCCGCCGCCGCGCCGCCGCATACGATGAATTATTACGTTCTCATTCGTACGGACGATTCGTTGATGCAGCGAAAATTCACGATAGCGGGCAAATGGCTCTCGTCGAGAGTGTCTATAAACGCCTATGGGTCTGCTGCTGCTGCTTGTGTGTACATACACGGGGCTCGTAGAGAGGAGTCAAAATACGCAGGAGGTAACACTCCTATTATTAGACCAACGTGAAATTTACGGGTGGTATACGCCGCGCGCGCGCGGTCCAGCCACTCGGACGTATCTTTTTCCCACGTACACACGTTGATCCGCGTACACCCACACTTTGTACATCGACACCTCATCCACGTGTAAATATCGTATTCCATAAGGACCCCCAGAGGCGTATCTCGCGCGAATTTTCCCTAAATATGTTCGCGAGGCGGGCCCTTTCGAAGCTCTCGTAGCCTTGCGCGCAGCCTAGCTTTCCAATTGGGTCCTCTCTATTTTCTCGCTGCACGGGGAATTAATGCGAACCTGCGGGCATCTCTTGCGGCTCTCCTGCAATTTCGCAGTTTACTCGTTACTCACTGAGTAAATCATACGGGATGAGCGGATCTTAAAAAGGAATATCTTGAAAAATTACTTAAAATCACATCGCACATAGAAATTTGGGCGTACTTGGAACTCCCAAACAAATTTCGGCACAGGATTACGAAATGTTAGGTTTTTTTTTGTTGGAAATTTCCGTTGAGAATTTCAAATAGAAAAATTGTCAAACGATGTTTATTTGGAAGGTAGCGCGGAACCTTACGTCCGGCGTCAATGTGAAATCCTCGTAAGGATGTGGGGACTCCCCGACTAATTTGTCCACTGCGGTAGGTGACATGAAAAAGACCACCCCCGCCGCCGTAGAAGAGATCGCCGCGATCGGTACGTGTTCGCCCATGTAACAGACGAGCTTTGCTTCTCATACAATTTCGACCTTCCATCCGACAGGTGATAGCCCTGACATCAAATTGTATAGGGGAAGAGGGGAGAGTGAGAGGGAGGCGAGCGGAGAATATAGTGCTGTGCTTTCGTGGTATCGTACGTTAGAAAAGGCAAAAAAAAAAAAAAAAAATATGGACTCGATCGGTTATGGGCCGAGTCTCGGTCGAAAAATATCCGGTTCCTCTTCCGAGAAAATAGTTTTTTACGTGGACGAAGCTATAGGCGATTCGTATACGGGTGTTTCGAGCCGCGATCGTCAAGCTGACTCCAGCGTTCGAAAGCAATCTCACTGTTCGGGCCTTTATCCACCGAGGCACGCTGATATACCGAGACGATCAAATTCGATTTGTTCGCAATCGAACGATCGACCGAGACGCTCGAGACCATCCTCCGACTCGGATCCCTCGTGCAGCAGACGAACGAGCGTTCACTCGAATCGCTCGAGGACCAATAGTTGCAGCAGACCTACTCCCCTCGGTAAGTTTGGTGCCCGACTGTGAGCCTGAATCGAGAAAAATTCTTCCAACGAATCAATTGATCTCGGTCGAGTTTCGAGAAAAAAAAACAAATAATAATATAATTTTCGAAAAGTCATCGAATGCAAAAGCGAATTTTTGCGGTTCGCGAGAAGTTTGCCTCGGAGCTTGGAACGCATTAATTTTCCTCGATTTATCAAAATAGGAACGTATGCATCGTAGCGCACGAGATTTGTTCTGTGAACCGAATAGATTGAAAGAAGAAGGAGAAGAAGAAGAAGAAGAAGAAGGAAAGTGAAAAAAAAAATGCCACGTCGATTGTTCAGGTGACGGTAGAAGGGCGAGCGTGTGCCGAAAGGGTCCTTCCAGGCGTGCGAGTAACGCAGCATGCGCAACTGGAACGGGCTCACGGCGAAAGGATTCCGTTCGACCTACCACGAGAATCGAAATTAGGCAATCCAAGGGGAAAATCGTGGTAAAGGGCGGCGGCGCCTCCCCCCTCGAGCTGGAACAAGCCAGGAGGCATCGCAGAATCGGAATCATCATCATGGGGACTTTTTCCTTTTTACTGATGGCCTCGATTCTCGCTGTTGTTGTCACTCTCACGCACAGCTCCTTTCACACACCCCCGATCGGATCGAAAGAACTCGCCGAGCATCGGGCCAATCTCAATTATCATCCAAGCCTCAATGATACCTGTAGGGACCACCAAATTGAGACGAAATTTTCCTAGCTTCATCCTCACTAGCTTTCACTCGTAGCATGCATTTTATTTCTAGTTTCATCATCATCATCATCCACCTACTGACCACCCTCTTGAGAAGTACGCCTTTTTTTTCTTTTTTTTTTTCTTCCTTTCTTCAAAGCAATATGATACGCCAATTCACATAGATACGTTTTTTTATTCGTTAGAGTTACGAAGTAACGTATAAAAAATATCATTTTTTCTCGATACATCGTATACAGCCGAGTTTGGCGAGTGAAATTGATCTCCCGGATCTTGTCGATTTTCTTGTTCGCAGTGCGTAAGGAGAACGAGGAGTTGCTGAATTCGTTGAACCGGGACAACTCGCTGCCTGACAACTCTACGACGTCGCTGTAAAAACAAACAATTTAATTTTCCAACTTTCCGAAGTATAATTCGCCATGGCGGCCAGTTCTCGGCCAATCATGATCGATTTTACGAGGGCAGGAATATTGAAAGAAAGAAAAAAAACACAAAGAGCACGAATCGAAAAGAAGCCAAGTACGTTTGTATAGAGAGCGCGGAACCGCGCGGTGTATCGCGCCAAGGAACGTCAGCTCAATTTTTATTAGATTTTTTTCTTTAGGCAATTACTGCAGCCCGCGATCACTCGGATGGGGAGCATTGTACAAACGAAATAAAAAAACGAACAACAAAACAGAATATATATATATATATAACGTCCGCCTCGCGAACGCAGAGGGTCGATGGAAGAATCACTCTGACGGAAAATGAATGGCCAGCGGGCTTCGAACAAAGCCGGGCGGAGAGTGCTCAACCAAATATCAACAAAGCGAAATCGTTACGTGCGTGCGAAGAGTGTAGAAATGTGGGAAAATTCACGCGTTTATTCTATAACGACGCCGTGCAATATTTTCTCGTTTCTTTGGGCAGTCGCTCAAAGTATCACAAATGTCCACGAATTAATTCAAACATTTTTTTTCAAAAGCGTTCGAGCGGTCAAATTTTTTATGTCGAGAAAATATATTTCTCTCGTATGTTTGAAAAATGTTTCAAGTTGTTGGGAAACAAAATGTGCGCACGAAAATTTCAACGCTAGGAGAGTTCGACGTGAATATTTCGATCGAATTGCAACAACGAAACGACCATCTGAACATTTTTTCAAGAGCGAACCAAAAATACTAGTTGTGTATTGAAAAATGGTTTTTTTTCGTTCTTGAAGCCCTCGGAGATGGATAACGCACACGTGCACTTCACAAACTTGCAATGAGGGCGCGGCGGCAGCACCGAGCATTGAAACAAAAGAAATTTTCCTACGATAGGAGCGTTCTAGAGACAGTCAAGGGGCAAAAAAGGCTTAACGATACTCTTAGTTGATAATATAAGGCGACAAAATGTAGACCTACCGCGACCTTAGCCAATCAGCCGAAAAAATCTCCACAGATACACTCAAAGGAATACATATATATATATATATATATACAATGTTATGTGTACTGTACGGTAATGGACGGGGTGCAATGTTGTCTTTGATTGAGTCAATTGTTAACGCGTAGCCGAGGAGAGACGTCATAGATTTAGTATTTTAAGGTGTGACCGAAAAATATGGGTGCATCGTGCAATATTATTGCTGCAAACAAGTGTTTATATATTATACATTACGAAAAGAAAAAAATATTAATTTAAATCAATAGAAGAGCTACTGAAAGGCAAAAAAAGATCGCGCGCGCGCGCGCCCGCAAGAGAGAGGGAGAGAGACAGAGCGGCAACATATCTACGGTACGGCAATATGTATGAAACAATCAAAAACGTAAAAATTAAAATACATTTGAGGGATAACACCAATCTAGCGGCAGAAAATAAGGCCTATCCTTGACAATTTATTTTGCGAGTATGAAAAAGGAAGAGGATTTCTTTTGAGAGGGTTTATTTAACACATATTACAGAGCCCGTCTTGAATAACGTGTTTTTTTTTTTTTTTTTTTTTACAAATAGCTTCACGGGAGGACGGATTTCTCGTAAAATATAAGACCTGAAATGATAATCTATGTATTAGCTATGGGACTACGCAAGAATTTTTTTAGATCTAATTTTGCAAAAATGACGCACTTTAAATGAAATAAATCGATCAAATAAGCAGTCAATTGTTTATAAACAGAGTTTACATTTAATAACAAAAAATAAAATAAAAAAAAAAACACCTCCGGACTCCCATAGAGAATGTAATTGTGAACCTAATATGAAAATTTCAAATCGATCAATGCAAAGATGTTCGAGTAATCCGTCCTCCCAGTTCGAATAAAAGTGCTTTTCACGATGCGCTCTGTCGCCGCCATTTTCTATGAAAACTACATATATATATATACTTTTTTAAATACTTTAATGCGTGTTAAAAAATCCCTCGAAAAAAAAATCCGGCTTCTTTTTTCATGTTCTCAAAATAAGTTGTGATAGTTGGGCCTTATTTTCCGCCACTAGAGCGGTGTTGTTCCTTAAATTTCAGAATTTACACGAAACTCGAAAGAGTCTGTTTCGAACACTGTTTATCCACGCATATCCAAAAGTCCAAAAGCAATCCTCATAGCAGTGGAAAAAAAATCGTATTTCTATTTCCAGCGATCAGGAGGAACCGTCCTTCGCGTTCATTTCGTTCTTTATTTTCACTCCTTTCGTTAGCCCTCATCCGTTAGTAGTTTACCCTCGAGGCCTCAGAGTCAGAAGAAACGGAAGAGGACGTGATTCTAAAAAAAGACGCAGTCACCGTAAGATAATATAAAAATTCACTGAAATTATATCTTTACATTTGTTTGATCAGCACAATCATTGAATATCCTTTATTTGTCGTGCGATTGACAAACTCGGAAGTAACATTTCGATTTGATTCTTCGATTTTTATTCGCGACAGGTCATCGCGTTCAATCAAATTATTTTTCACAAAGAGCCTTTGGCAAATACTGATTGGAAAGTGTACGCGATGAAAAGTCGATTTTCGGAACGAAAATGAATTGAGCCAAAAAAAAAAATGAAAATAATTGTACAAAGAACACGGTTGAACGGTCAAGTCATGAAATACAATATTTAAATATAATAATCATGACACAATTTTAAATGGACAATCTCATTTGTTTTCTTGGTTTCGCTTGTAACAACATACTAGTCCTTTTAATATCTAGTGGTTCTTTTTTATTCTCAATTATTATATTTAATTGAATGTTGTACGAGAAATCGGGAAAGAACGCGGCCAGGAGTTCGGTGAAAAAAAAAAAAAACATTTGGGTGACACGATACATCAGGAAGTTAAAAAAAGTGTATTCGCCGTGAAACTCGTCGACCTCGTGTGGCATACGTAACGCGCGATATTATATCATACTCGGCGAGATAAAATTGATGACTTTTCGTTAAAACACATCGCCGCAAAACTCGTAACCGCGAGACCGAAATTCCGGCACACGTGTCACGTACAATTTTACGCATAGACGACACTAAACTTGGCAGGCCTAATCGTCGCCCATTTACTTATATTTTATTCAGTCGCGTACACTAACGACGCCCTCGGTCGGTCCGAAGATATTTCATGATTAATTTAAAAAAAAAAAAAAAAACGCGTACCCACGATAATCATTGCTGTAAAAATATAAGAGAAAAAACAATAAACGAAAAACCGGTTCTTCGTTTATTTATTATCAAGGGCGGAGAAGCGCGAATCCATGGATCCGCGTGTATAAGGTAAATATCGTAAAAGCTGCTAGTCGTAAAGTAAAAGACGAGGAAACGTAAGAAAATTTGACTTGAAGTTTGACGAGTTCGTTGCGACAATCACTCGTTTCGGAGTCCGCGGGCATAAGTACATGCAAATTTTGCGAGCGATTATCTTATAAAATGTTAATTAACAATATGTATTATCAACTTTATAGCTTAAGTAATAATGACGATGATATAGAAGTTATGCATACACACACACACACACACACACACAGACATGTATCGGGGCGCAAGGAATGCCTATCGAGGAGAGAATGAACATTCGCGATAGATGATATTTATAGGATTGTACCTAAGTAACACGTTTAGGAGCTCGTGTACCAAAGAGCGCCTACGAGCGATATGCTAATAAGACACGGTTTATCGGCTCGTGGCAAACTTGTACCGTGCACGATAGATGCTATGTTGAACGATAAGACGAAATATATTCATATTATTTCGGGTACAACTGTGGAGGGTGTTGCGTAAGACGTTGACGAATGAAATATTAAGGTTTATGTTTATATATATTGTAATAACAATTTATGTATAACGGTTATTAATCATGGAAGAAAAAATATATACATACACATACTATAGTTGTCGATTTGTCGAGCTGCTCTCGGTGCGGTGGTCGGATTTTTTGTCTCGTCTTTAGTTCCCTTGGGTTTTTAGACTTCCACGATCAAGTATAGTGATAAGAGACGCGACGAGTCTAGACGCACTTTCGATGACTGTAATAAAAACTCACGTTTTCCACATCGTATATCATACGCACATCAGACGCGCGATGCCTCAGATAACAAATCAAATAAATAATATCTTTGCTCTTTTTTTTCCTTTTTTTTTTTTCTCAGATCATACATTTTTATTCAAGAGGAACAATGCTTCAAAAAGGTATACACATATATCTACGCTTACTCCGAAAATATTGCAAACTTCTACATGGTAGAAATCTGTTACGAAATAGGACCACGTTGAATTCGTACTTGTTTTGTGTCTCGAACCCTGCCTAAAAGGGACATGTAGAGAGTCGTGCAATTTTTAAATAACGAATTTTTCGAAAACGTGTTTTTCCTTGGCCACGTTTTTTCTTTTATTCTTCTTTCATCGAACTCGAAGCTCTGCTTTTCTATGTCCAATTGACGCAACTTTCAAACTCAATTACATCATCTATGTCGTGACGATGTTTTCATCATGCCGGAAAATCATATTTATACAAGATACATTGAGAAAGCAGATGAATTGTAGAAATTTCAACGCCCGGCCGGAAATACACGAGTTTCTTAAATCTACCTATATTCATATACATCGACACACACACACGCACACATATATAGTTATACGACGACACAGTTTCGTATAAAGTGTGACTACAATAATTAGGGCCAGTTGTTTTTGCTGTTTCTTCTCTCATGTACGCGAACTTATGCATTACTATAACGTCATAATATTTCACCCTGCCTAAAAGGGAAACGAATAAGTTAGTCATGCTGCGGTGCTCGCCTAAAATCTCTTGTTGCATCGGGGCCATATACGCGAGCGTAAACATCATTTTTTTTTCCTCGGCTTCCGCCTCGTCCGATTTCGAAGGCAAACGTCGAAAACGAAAGAAAAAAAAAAAAAAAAAAAACGATATACCTCGTCCATTCTGATCGACAACGTAATAAATAATCGTCAAAGTCGTTAATCAGTAGTTGATTCGCACCCTGCTTCAAAGGGAAATATCAAATGATGATGTTTCTAGTCGATCGCCCAAGACGGACCCAACAATTTACCGAAGAGACGTTCGAGATTGTTCCACCCTCTCTCTCTCTTGAATCGCTGGGGCTCCGTACTAGGCGCGACGAATAAATACTTTACGATTAATATAAATATCAGTCTCAGTCGAATTTTTTCAACCCTGCCTAAAAGGGAATAGAAGATGGTCATGCGATATTGCTCTGCACGTTTCTTCCTTGTTTTGTTTGCTTTTTTTCGGGCCCTTGCTCTCTCGCAGCAATAAATATTAACAACGCGCTCTTGTCGACGAACCGAAAACTATTCGATAACTTTCATTTCGTGTTTTCTGGCCATTGGAAAAAAAAAACATCTCAACTCCTAATCTTCCTAACCGAAAAAACTTAATAAACAAAAAAAACCTCTTCTTACGCACTATTTTACAAAGTATTCCCCTCGTGGGTATAATTTCGCGTGTCGCTGGGATGAGCCTCATGATATTACACGGGCACAGACGCTTTTGTTCCTCGAACGACAACGCAGATATCCTACAGCTGCCTGTGTGTCTATCGAATTATTCGGGCAGCTCGTACGAACGATACTTTTCGTGGCTGGTTTTTTTCACAACGTTGCGCGCGCGCGCGCGCGCGCGCCTTTTCGGCTCGTGTGCCTTTCGACACGAGTAGCACAACATGTATCCGATAAGCTGCTTCATAAGCCGATTCAAGAGCATTAATTTCAAGTACGGAATGCCGGCGGAGCTTGGCGAGAGCGAATTGTTCGATTGTTACGCATCCTGCTTTCGACGTTAATGTTTTCCAACGTTTCTCCACGCCTTCGCTGCAGTTTTGCTCCGTTACAGAAATCCTTCTACCGACAACTTTGATTGATTAATCGATTGATTGGACGCGCAATTACTACCACGGCACGAGAGACGAACGAAATTGGACATCTCGAATACGTTACAATGGCACAAAAGTGCCAAAAAAATATTCCTCATTTTTCGTTACGCGACGATAACAAATTGCCAATATCATTTTGTAAATAATTTCGAAATCTGCATCGTTTAAACGCAACGAAAAATCTTCGCGTTTTTTTCCTTCAATTATCCTACATTGTATTTTTGCCGATTCGGATTATAGATCTCCGATAAAGATTCTCAAATACCTATGAGGGATTTTCCTTCTTAAGTGTGCCCCAAGCAGAAAATACGACAGGAGGAAAGAGTGATTTTTTGTCGCCCTACAACGATGCAAACTTCAACACCATTTTTTAAACTCTACATTTTAAATATTTGCGTCAACTTGGAACATTAGTTGAAACTTGACTTTACCCGTGAGGCGTAAAGTACCATCGAAATGTCAAACCTTTTCGGGACGTCTGCATGATTGTTGTGACTGGTAGAGAATTTTTTTTCGCGAACCCAAACAAACATTAATCGACCACCTTGCGGTTGGTAGCTCGAAGGGCATTTTGGAAGTTTGCCGTTGAGAGTGAGCACCTCCGAAATTACTCGATCTTTTTTAAATCGTTGAATCGTTAAATTCACTCGTGTCCGTCATAGATAGATTCCTCGGCACGATAAAAAAAAACCAAAAAAAGAACAATTTCGGGCCAACGTCCGTTTGGAAAGATTATAGAAAGGTTTTTTTTTTTTTTTTCAACTCGACACGGCTGGACACGGTTGTCGGGGATGTTTGAAACGCACGGTAATTTGAAACGAAAAAATGTGAAAGTTAGGTCAGCGAACTTTTAAGAAAGCTCAGTTGCACGAATAGACCCGAGCGAAAGTCAGTAAGAAATTCAGTGTCGGGCAATAAAATAGCAATTTGAGATAATTGATCGTACGAGAGTTTACGAGAAAAGCAACTCCACGTGCCAACGACGATACGTATAAATTTGACACTTGTACCATTACTGAGCATAATACTGTACTTTCGTTTGTTATACGAAGGATCTTTTTGAAAGATCTCACTTTCTCAATAGGATAGTTGATTTTTCCGACGGGTTTCTCGATTGCAAAAATTCGAAATATTTGGAGCGCGATCCGAATTGGGCCGATTCGAGAGATAAAAAAAAGAAGAAAAAAAAAAAAAACCCATGAGAATGCGGGTCTCGGGACGAAAGTTGATTTCGAGTCGCAGGCGTGCATCTACGAGGGTGTACGAATCGTTTAGCTCGCTCGTTCGTTTCAACAGACGCTGCTCACGTATCTTTCCTTGAAGGTCTCCTCGACACGGCTCGCATTCGTCGGCCCGTCCTTACGAAACTTTTTACCGGAGTTGAGCTCGTCCTGAATTTCCACGAGGGACTTGCCGTTAGTTTCGGGAACGACGAAGAAGACGAAGACTATGCCGAAGAAGCAGGTAGAGGCGAACCAGCCGAATGCCGCGTAAATACCACAAGTGTCGGTGATAACCTGATGCATCTTGGAGACTACGAAGGCGAGGAGAGAGGCCCAAATGTTGGCGAGGGAAACCGCGAGGCCCTTGACATTGGTCGGAAACAATTCGCCGAGCATCATGTAGGGCAGCGGACTCAGACCGAGAGCTACGACAAGCTCGTAGAGCATCACCGAGGCGTCGAGGATCCATCCGAGGCCCTTCATCGGATAGCCAAAGTGAATTTTCACGAGGTAAAATACGGCACAGCTCGTGAGAGCGACACCAGCGAGTAGAGTAGTCGAGAGAAGCAGCGGTCTCCGTCCGATTCGATCAACGAGAACCGCGGCGCCCAGACCAGCCGCCAATTGAAGCACGCTCAATATTATCACGGCTATACCAGCCGACAGTCCGGAGTCGCTTTCCTCGATGATCTCTTGGGTGTACGACTCGATAGCCGCGATTCCACTGAACTGTAGGATCAACTGAAGGCCGAAACTTATGAGGACCGCCCGACGATTGCCCGGGCTATCGAAGAGATCCCAAAAGTGAGCGCGCTCGGCGATATCTCGATACACCGAGTTGGCCATTTCGTCGAGATCCCGCTCGACCTCGTCGTCCTCCTCCTCCTCCTCCTCCGCATTGCCGTAACGCCTGAGACGCCGAAGACTCTCGGCCGCGGCCGCCTTGTTGTTCTTCATGAGAAGGTAGTAGGGCGATTCGGGCATCCAGGCGAAAGTTCCGAAGAACAGTACGGGTATGAGGGCGCAGCAGTAGGCCAACCACTCGTAAGGAACAAACGGACCGATCGCGTGGGCGTACAACTCCCCGATCGTCACCATCAATTTTATGAAGGTACCCAAGGAGCCTCGTATATTCTTGTCGGCTATCTCTCCGATGTACATGGGACACACGACGTAAACGAGTCCCTGACCTAGGCCACTTATGAAACGCGCCGCGTACAGAATGTAAGGATTCCACGCGACGATTATCATAACCCAACCGTAGAAGAGTGGTACACCGGCGATCAGCAGGCTGCTCTTGCGCCCGAAACGATCGACCACGAACGCCGCCAACAAATTACCGGGTATCGAGCCGAGAAGGTAGAACGACGCTATCCAGGAAGCTTCGTTCGACGTCAACGGAAGAGGAGAGTCTTCCCTCTTGAGGAGCGGAAGACTCGGCGAGGTCCATCCTATGTGGGAGCCTGTTATGGCCAGCGATATCGTCGCTGTATGACGGACAAAAATCAACAAAACCCTTCATTTACGCTCACTCGCGTCTGCTTCGCAGGTTTTTCTTTTATTTCTACACCCGGCTCTCCGAGCGAATAATCGAGAGCTTTGCCTGCTCAATGTTTCGATTATTCGAATATATAGAAGAAACGAAACGTTATTCTCGCGTCGGTTCTCTATCGTGCCTCGTCTTACCTGTTATCGCGGCGAGGTACTGTGGCCATTGCTTCGTACTCCCTTTTTCCATACCCCAGGAATATTCGTACGGATTATTTTTTGACAGTGCATCAACGAAAGAGCGCGCTTTCTTCCTCAATACGGTTATTCGTTTCGCGTTGCACCAAAAAGAGTATGGCCGAAATGAGAAGAAAAAAAATTGCAGCTCGCGCAATCGACTCGCGAGATGTCTGACTAATGGGAGCGGTCTCCCGGCACTTTGGGACACTTCGAGCTGAACGCGAGAGCTAGAATGGTAGCCTACCCGCGGAGAAGACTCTATATGAAAGCGATTTTATCAGTCTCGATCTTCGGTATCAGCCCATAGGTAATTATTACCGCAAACGAGAGTTGTCTCGTTCGTCACGCCCACAGAGTCGAGAAATCCCTTCTTTCTTTCTTTCTTTCTTTCTTCACCGACGAACCCGCGGACCGATGTGAATGAAGAAAAAAAAAAGATTATAATTCATTAGCGAACGGCCAAAATGGGTCCCTCGAATGTCGACATTTTATCAACTATTTTACTCGAGTAGTGAAGGAGAAAAATTCGACGATTCACGCGCGATCGTTGTATCCTCGTAGTTACTGGAGATTTTGCGTAACGCGCGCCGCACTTGAAAGCCGCAACCCCCCCGTCCTTCGCCAAAAAGAGGGCATACGAAAAAACGTGTATTATAGCAAACCGCTCCCCCTCGGGCTCTCTTTACACGAGGACTCCATGCGAGAACTCGAAGAACGATGAAACGACGCTCAAATAATCGCAGCAACTGAGTAAATCTTTTCGTCAACTTCATTTCACCTGTGTGGCTCCAATGAGACCTGCGGCCACCAAATCATCAGCGCGAAACGCTACATCAAATTACATCGTATTGGCAAAAATGAAAGAACGAAAATAGAAACTCATGACACTCGTGTCGCACCGAGAACGATTCTCCAGACGCTTCTTCCTTCTTCCCACCCTAGTGATGCATCCTCCTGATTTTCATCTTAATCACCATCGAGGAAGAGCAGCCGCTTCACGCTCGTGTCAACTCTGTAAAGGCATATCCACACGTTGTCGTGCGCAATGCTTCGATCGTATTTGCTAATCGAATGTCGCCGGATCGAAGGACCTTTGACTTTGAATAAAAAATTTCTCAGCCGCTCAAGCGCATTATCGCAGGCTGTGACATTATTTCGTAATAATATTCGAACTTTGACGTATACGCTTGTATGAAGATGGTTGCTAAAATGTGCAATTTAGATACTTGTACACTATAATATTCAAAGAAACAAAATAAAATTGCTCATTCGTTATTTACCGGTAAGGGCTTCTTCATTTTTTTTCTCAATGATTGTTTCGAATCGCGAAATATACTGATAGTATATGCGTGTGTGTATGCATACACACACGCACATCGAATCGCAATTAGCATGGGCATCTTTCGATACACGCATGCAGGAAAGACACGTAAACAATATCGAAGTCGGGGTAGTCCATTGACCTGACCTACGTGAGGAGAAATATTTCGAAAATTCAATCGACAAAAAAATCATGGGCTGCCTCGGTCTCTCGGTCTCTCAGTGGAGGTCACGTTGAAACGTATACTCTGAGGACGCCGCTTGCGTTACATCGTCATGGCGCGCAATCGACGATTCACCACATATCAGAGATCGCTCCGTGGAAAAGAAGGGGTAGTGCTAATTTTATTGCACGCTATATCGTATCAATCACGCGACGCGAAGAGCAACATATTACTTTACGATAAATGGCAATCGTATAGCTTCTGCTCGATCTCTCTTATTTATGTAGATATTCCGATAAGAGCCGCGTGCAAATACATAGCACAAAGAGCCTTGAACGTATGCGGCTCTCTCCATACTTGTGGAAAATTCCGGTCAACGCGATCTTCCGATCCACCAGTTCAATTCGATCGCCCGCATCAAACGAATACGTGGAACATCGAAACTTGGTTTTTACTTATTTTGCACGCGCGCGCGCGCGCGCGCGCCCACGCGCAAAACGTACGACACGACGGAGAACGAATCTGACGAATTGTAAATTTTTTGTAACAGCCTCGCGCTCGACACCAAACGAGATTAAATCAATCACGGAGAAGACAACCGCGCGATTATTTTTCACTCGAGCTCCTTCACCGAGCTTTTCTTCCGTACAATCAAGTTTCTACACAAAATCATGCATCACGCAAGTGTGCGAAGCAAACGCTCCTAAAAATAAAACAATCTGTGGGCGATTAATGAGGAGTCTCTCGCTGTCGGATACTCGCGGGGATGGCTCGATAAACGAGAATAAAAAAATTCAGTCCTACCAAAAATATCCGCATTCACGAATCCTACTAGCCCAAAAGCATCGATTCGACAATTTTTTGAAAATAACGATTCCTCAAAATAATAACGTTTTCTCACACGGTCAAAATATAGCAATTGTAAAACAAAAAACGAACATCTTGGAAACTTGCGTACGAAGATTCGATTGAAAACACAATGAAACTGTGATTTTCTTCCATCAAACAAGCACGAGAACAAAAGTGGGCAAACATCGATTCTGTACTTGGACTGTATAGGATTGCAGCATCGGTACGCCAAGATTAAATTCTTGGAACGCAATAGCAAAATTTGTCATAAATCATGAGGCTTACCGCGTATGAGCGTGAGCGAACTCTTGTTTCAGGCTAAAATACAAGTAGACGTATAACGCGAGGCTCCTGCCCGCGTCTTTCCGTCAAAGAACGCTCCTGTCGAAGAGCGAATAAAATTCGTTAAATAATTTAATTATTTATCGTTTTTCTCTCTCCCTCTCTCTCTCTCCCTCTCTCTCACGCTCTACGTTCGTTATCTACGAAATATTGCGGCGCTGAAAAAAAAAAAGAATCAATAAAATGCTTGTTATCGCTGTAGGCACTGGAGATTCCTTCGGACGGAGTGATGTCGAAAAACTTGCTTCGTTCACCGTTCCTCGAGTCTGTGGCGCTCGTGTATCACACACAGCCTATTCGTTCGAGATATCGATCTTCGAGCGTCGCAGAGACAGTCGCGGCAGGTCTGCCGAAGAACGAGCATTTTTTGTTTGCGTGTGCTTGCTGCGTGCTCTGTGTGTATGTGTGTGTGTGTGTGTGTGTCTGTGTGTGTATATGTGTGCGCGTGTGTGTTTTGTCCCCACTTTTTTTTCAGAGAAAAGTTGACGCGCCGTGCGATCAACAGCGTCACGATTGAAAACGATAATCGTAGATCCAAGTGGAAGCTGTGTGACGTTCTCTGAAACATTCGTTGACGCTAAGCTCCGGCTCGATAAAAACGAAAACTCTGAAAGATAATCGGAGCAGCGCAGGGGCGAGGAGGGGGGGGGGGGCGGCGGCTCGCATCCTCTTTTCGAGCACATTTGCTCGGAGACGTTGGCCTAGCGCAGCAAAATTTCTCCGCTGCAATAATATAAGCGTCGTTAGGGAATTGCGTTGATTGACCGAGCGCGATATATTTCGGTGTGGAAAATGTGCGGCGGTTTCACGTGCTCGAAAAATGCCCTAACGGCATTGAACATCCTATACATAGTGAGTGGCGCATGTGTTTTCGTACCCCGAGCCTTCGCGGCAACGGGAATTATGCCGCGGCCCCGCGGGCGGAGGAGGAAGAGGCCGCATCGCTCGTTATTCCATTAAAATCAATCGCGAACAATTTTAACGGGCTTTATTATTTTTCAGGTCGTCGCCTTTATTTTGATCGGCGTTGCGGTATACGGACGTGCCTCGGCTCTCGTCACCAATCTACCGATAATCGGTGGAATATTGGCCTGCGGAGTCATACTCATACTCATATCGATATTGGGCCTAATCGGAGCTGTCAAACATCATCAAGTCCTTCTCTTCTTTGTATCCTTTTCTCATCGTCGTTTCTGCGAGTCTGCTTGTCCAACTTGAATCGCGCAAGAGTACGATGCTGAAAAATTTCGTTAAAAAAATCACGTAATTTTCTGCCCGCCTCGGAAACGGCAACAACAAAATAACCGATCGGACCAGAGAGTTGACATTTTCACAGACATGTCCGATTATGCGATTCTCGTTACTTTGAAAAAAAACATTCGTCTATCCACTTACCACGAGAAATTGCTATGGGGAAGGGTGGGTAAATAACCCGTCGATTTATTTGAAACGTAAATGAACGAGAACACTTGAAGCAGGCCCTGTAGAAAAACGCATCACCCGTATCGCGAACGATTGCGTTTGTGGGGTGGGTGGGGGTTGAGAAATATTGAGTAAATTAGCCTGTAGGTGACTATTGACAATGTGACGCTGCATGAGTCCCACTCACGCAGAAATCGATGTTTTTCATGTTGCTGTTGTTGTTGTTGTTGTTGTTGTTGTTAACAAAAGAAGAGAGCCTCGAGCGAGTGCTTGCCCATCTGGCCAGCAGAGTGTATCATATACGTATACACGTAACGGGGTTTTGTCGATAAAAACCGACTTAGCACTAGCGCAAGAAAGGCGCGCAACGGACTCCCTCAACGACGTGTCCGCCCCGGTCGCGGTTAAAGTCCCGGACGGTCAACTTTTCTCCTGTAAACACACGGATCATTTCGGGCAAACGAACATATTGGCAATCGTTGCGTTCGTCTTTCAACATAGCGAGCGCGCGCGCGCGCGCGTCTTCGCTTTTCGGGCAAAACGCTTTCGGCAATATTTTCATGAGAATGAAGAAAATACACATTACCATCCTTGACTGGCGATTAACTCGCGGTGATTCAGTACATGCTCATTCTCTTCCTGCTGTTTCTCGTTCAGTTCAGCATCGCCTGCGCTTGCTTGGCGGTTAACGCGAAGCAGCAGGAGACCCTCGCCGAAACGGTGGGTTTTTTCTTTTTTTTTTTATCTTCTTTCCGTCTCCCAAAGTTGGAGAAAAAAGCGCCCCCTGGCGATGTCCCTCGATGGCGATCGATAATAACGGTGTGCTTTGACCTTTACAGGGATGGAGACGCGTCGAAGACGACCTTAAAAGTCAAGTTCAAGAGACGTTCATGTGCTGCGGATTCAACAACACCATGGCCGAGAACGATTCGGCTCTGAAGCATCCCAGCTGCGCCCACGTCGACGTACGTATTTCTCTCTCTCTCTCTCCCTCTCTCTGTTGGTCGCATCGTTGCTCTTCTTCGAACAATATTATTTTCACGAGGGCGTTGGTGTATTTATTTTTTTGCAAATTTCGTCTTTTCAGAGTATCTGCTGTGGAAAGAGTACCGACCCGGATTGCACGTGTAAGCCGTGTATGAAGAAACTTCAGTCGACTATTGATTTTGCCTTTAAACTGTGCGGTGGCATTGGATTGTTCTTCAGTTTCACCGAGGTGAGAGACGGATCGTCCGAATGGCGAATGCCATTCAGAGCTCGCACAAATAAAAACTATATAATATTGGCTCAAATATCGCGTCTGTACTAACGTGTCCGTGTGTCTGTGTTTCCGTGTATCTCTCTCTCTCTCTCTCTCTCTCTCTCTCTCTGTCTTCGTAACATATTTTCAGTTTGTCGGTGTTTGGTTGACGGTGCGCTACAGGAACCAGAAAGATCCGCGAGCTAATCCCAGTGCTTTTCTCTAGTCTAACATCATCGCCATGTTCCCCGTTTCCTCGCACGAAACTCTAAATAGATGGTGGGTGGTCGATCATTCGTTATTTCCTTTGACACGTTTCACATTCTCGCACTATTCTTCTCGTTATTTTCGACCTAAGGAACTTTAACAAATTCAAAGTGGTATACCGCGGTAAACGAAGAGCAAACAAGAATTCAAGGTGTCCGTTGAATAATCAATTCACTCGAGTTTACTCGAAAAGTAGAAGAATAGTATAGCTGCGAGATTATGAAACACGGTGATGGATTTTCTCTCGAATATTTAACGATTATTTGTCTATAGATTTTATTTTCTCATTGGCATTATTTGCACACCCTACCACCATCGTATTCAAGTACCGTACGTTGTGAATTTATAGGTGATTGCTGCTTTCTTGGCGCGACGCTATCGCAACCAATTGGATCCGGAGGAAAAAGCTGCGAGAGCCATATTTCCCCGTAAAAATTATCTTTATTGAAATTCAAGAATTCCCACACCACGCTGCAACGCGAAGAAAAGAGAAGAGAAGCGAAGAGAACAAAAAAAGAAGGAAAAAAAACAGGCACCCACACGCCGCCGCCAACCTGCTCACCCGCGAATCGCGCCACATACGCTCGATTTTTTCGCACAACAGCATCGCTCGCAACACACGAGAGGGTGACGGCGATACACCGAGAATGCAACACGTCTGCAACAAACTGACAAACAAGACGCAAAGGGCAAAGATCTCGAAAGATCACGACCTCGCCTCAGCCCAGACAAATTCTTCTCCCGAAAAATCTCTGGTACGTTTCGTATCGACGGAACAAATTTCGACTATCCCGAAGAGGATCACACACGTTTTTCTACGTGCGACCAAGGAATAAGGTTTTTTTTTCTTCACCTTCGTCCCGATAAGCTTCGAGCGGGGCGTTCTTTTGGTTCTCATTCTTGGCCGTTTTTTTTTTTTCATTTTTCTTTTTTCACGCGATTCTTAGAGATAATCGAGGGAGTATCGATTAACTAAAAGTGTGTGCTCTAGTCAGCCACGAAGAACACTTATATAACGAGCCTCAACGCGCCTTGTAGTTTTAACGTGTCGCGAACGCCCCCCCCCCCCCCCCGTTCGTCCTCCCCCCTCGTCCTCTCACTCCCACTCAAGTTTCAAACTACTCTCCCTTTTCTCTGACTTGAAGAAAATTTTGCCCCGCGACGCTCGTTTATTCTCGAAAACGTTCAAGATCCAAAATCCCGGCTCAACAAGTCAATCGTATATTATCTCGTGTGAGAATGCCCGTTTGACGATTATCACGAGATTCGTTTCGCGAGACTGATTGGCGGCGACATTTTCACTTTGTCGTCGTTATTTTATTCGTTTACAATTATTTCGAAATCTCGCCTAGTACGTGTCACCCCTTGAACAATGCTGCGTTAAAGATTCTTTTTTAACGCGCACACGCTTCAGACTCCTTTACGTGCATTTCAAACGAAATCAAGACCAACTCGAGACTTGCCATTTTTCTCGATCGTTCGATCAAATGCGAGGATATAAAGTAGAAATAAAGATTCGTCATGTATACTTCCTACGCTTTCGATAGTTGTACATTTTATACACAGCAGCCTGTTTGCGGAGTAGCGGTCTGCTTGCACGACGCTTGCAAACTGAAACAAACGCTTTTAACATCGTGATCAACGATGCACGAATTGAAAAAACTTATTCTTTCGTTTCGACAAATTTGTCTCACGATATATCCCAAGAAAATCGATACGTATAGACGTGTGCGTTGCACCAATAGTAAGCATATATTTTTTCGCATCGACGGCGCATTTATGAGCCCCTCTCGGGGATTATCACGTAAACTCTGGAGCGGTTTGCATACGTACGTTGCATTCCTCTCCCCCGCCCCCCGTCGCGCGCCCAGCTCAATATTTTTTCTCCCGTGTTTCATAAACGTACAATATTCGTACCTAAATACATATACATATATATATATATATATATATATAATTTATCTACGTGATAAATGATTTAACGAGATTATCGCGCACTCGGAATTTAGAGTCGCATGAGCGGATTCATTGATAATAGCTCTAGTGTCTAGAAGGAATATGTAACGACTATGCTACTGATACAGAAAGTGTTTTTGCCGTGTCTGTCGGAGTTGAAAGGAAAAAAAAAACATCAACTTTGAGTCGATCGGGTACGGCGGTATCGTAAGATGAACACTGTATTAACGAAAGAAAAAAAAAACTGTACGCATTAAAGGACTTCCCGTGTAAGACAATTCCTCGAGATGATTATTTTTCACGATCCCGCAAAATCTTTATTTCATTCTATAAAAAATGTTTGAGACAAAGAAGGCTCGATTCGACCAGAAGCAACGGTAGGACTTGGATAAATTTCGTCGTTTTTCGCCTTGAACCAACAATACGTGGAAAAAGCCAGATTCTCGAAAACGCTGCCAGCTAATTAACTTACACACGTCTCACGCTTTTCATGCTGGATATTTACGTCGATACGAATCGTTTACCAAAATGATACAAATAATGGCACGTTCAGCCGTCACATTTGACCGCCGACAATTAATTACGTTTCCAAAGGGGTAAGATATTTAGCTTGAAAAACTTTTCTTTCTTGGCTTTGCTCGATTCTTCGTGGCGTGTAAAAAATTTCGAAGCTATGCCCACGCGCGAGTGGCTCGAAAGAGAAGAAAAAATGATGAGCGGACGTGGATATTTGGCCGTATACGATACGCGAGATGAGAAGAAGCGAGCGGGGGAGTTTGATGCTCGCAGAGAGTCTCGAAGCCTCGAGGTCCTGCTCTCCGCCGCGGTAGGCTCGTCGCGGTGATTCCGGTGCATCGCGCCGCGGCGCCGCGGGTATACAGGACTCTCTCTCTCTCTCTCTCTCTCTCTCTCTCTCTCTCTCTCTCTCTCTCTCTCTCTCTGTCTCTCGCGCGCGCGGCAGGTGGGGAACGAAGCGAGGAAACGAAGCGAGAGTGAGTGCGTTCAACTCAACGAGACACCGCGATCACAGTGCTTGCTCGCCGCGCACGGGCCTCTACCACGCTGCTCACTCGTAAACTCTCAAACGTGCGCTGTTCTTTTTTGTCCCTCCGACACCCCGCGCTCCATAGATTAACGCAAAAACGAGATAAATAAAAATATATTTAATCGCAGGGTGTTTCTTCGAGGTATACATCCCGAGTGGTGCTCGTTTCTTGTGTTTGCCTCAACTGCAATGTCCGGAATTGACTGTGAGTCGTCGCGTTGAGGAAGCGGAACGATCGGTTTTTTTTTATCGTGGCCTCATTCATCGTGAGTGCAGTATTTTTGTTCTCATTTATTTTCACACTACTACTTGGTGGTATATGAATCTTGGAATTATATCGAGAAGAGTCTCGAGGAAGATTTATTCAAATTAACGCGCTGCTCACAAACGCTGCGCGCTCAATATTTCAACTACCCGAATAGAAATTGACGTTGGGTTTTTGTACAGTTCATTGCTGCGCTGGGTCAACCCAATTCCTCGTTGGAACCCGATCGGGTTCCAACGAGGAATTGGGTTCTTTGGGTTCTGTCGGGTTTTGCCTCGGGTAAGCCCAATTTTTCGTTGGGTTCTTATCGGGCTACCCTAACCGCTCCTACCGTTAACCCACTGACGAGAAATCAGTGGCGTGGCATGGATTTGGGTTGGGCATTTTTCAGAACGTTATCAAAATGGGTAAAATCGGTAACGAATTGGTAGAAAAATAACCTACCCTTCATTGATTGAATTCACAATTTATCGTTTTTGTTTGGCTTTATTTATTTATGCTTACGCATGTAAGCAAGAACACTTTTCATTCATTTTCAAAATCACGTATTCATTTTTTGATCAAACATAGAGAAACTAAAGAATACAAAATAAATTGCTGAGTACGGACACGAAGCATAACAAAAAATAAAATGTCTCTACGCTTATCAAAATATATATGTGAAAAATTTTATGAAAAATTAAGTTCCGAATAAAAATGTAAAAAATGCCGAATAAAAAAAAATAACAGTTCTACAATGAAGAAACAAAAAATTCTCGTAAGATCCACTTATTATTGCAGTATCTGTCAAAAATGTATTTCTATATCTATTTATTATTGCGATGTATAAGGTTTATATGTTCATCTATGACTCATGTGATTATACCCCTAAATAAACATTGTTGGGACCTTATACATCATTACCTTATCCAAAACCCTGTTAAAACGTTACAAGGACGTTATCGATACTTCCCATCGCAGGCTTGTCCCAATACTATCTTTATCAGATCCTCGAGAGGCATTCCCTATTTAGGGTTCATCTGAAAAGGTCCTTATGCCGTATAGGGTTATCCCTATGAAGATTTCTAGTCGGTTGCCTAGGTACATAAAAATCACAACGTCGGCGAAGAAGAAAAAAACATGTGGCATTGATCTCTCTCTCTCTCTCTCTCCCCCCCCCCCCCCCCTCTCTTCCCCTCTGTCTCTGTCGTCGGAGCTCTTTCACACGTGGTAGTGGTTTGTCGAAATTGCTGATTTTTTTCTCTCTTTCTTTTTCATTCGTACATGGGCGAGCGGTGCGCTGCTTCCCGATTGGAAGAATCGATCTTTTGTATTCCAACGGGGCGCGATCGGCAATACTCATAGATTATTCGCGAAAACCGGTACACGATTTGAATTCAAGGTCCGCGCGGGCGCCTTGAGGAAACGCGAGAACGAATACTCGCTTGCTTTCTTTCTTTCGGTTCGTTTAGTCGAACGAGACGATCGCGTTTGAATTTTCAAGTCACCGCAACGAGAATCGATGAATAAATGTAGGCTCTTGTATGCGCGCTTCGTGATACACGCACTCGAGTACATTGCGGAGAAATTTCGACTTTCCGAAAGAGTGGCACAACTTACGGTACAAATCGGGTCAAAGTTTTTTTTCCACCCAACTTATTCGCATATGCTCAGAGTATCGAGAGTGGGCCAAGTGTCATTTTTGTTGTTTCGATTTCATTGCGTTTAAGAATAACCGTAAGAAGAAAAGTGGCATTTTATTAAACGTTTTTAGGCCTACCCTCGGCTCTTATATTGAAACTGTTTTGAAAAATGTATCCTGCCAACATCAAAACGAGTGTATTTGTTCCTCCTTGAAAATACCTGTGTAAATAACTTGGGCTAATTATTTTTCACCAAATCGAATTACGCTCACTATTAGTCGAGAGCTATCGGAAGGGAACGAAATGCCGTGAATTTTTCCTCAAAGTACGCTTTACGAGACACTGGATTCACGGAAATTTCTCGATCCGACAAAAAAGCAATTCAACGTTGCAAACGCGTCTTTGCAAGGGGAGTCGAAATAAGTAATTAACGTTCCACGCTCAATCTCAGTGAGCACCTTGGTGAGACAGGCTGCATGGTTGGTTCGTGGACGCGCGCGGTGAGTTACGAAAAACTTTGTTGCAGACACGAGCGGCCACTTTCACGAATGGCCAAGCCGTGTGCTCGAGATTGCGGCTCTCACCTGGCCGTGGCGTTTGGCAAAACCGCGTCCGTACACGAACATTTCGAGACAACAAAAGGCTATATCATTAGAACCAAGATAAAACAAATATAAATCAACTACGCGTATATACGTGTTAAATTTTGTAACACGGAATCGTGCCATATTTCCATTGCTTACGCGATTTTACTAATAATGCGTGACCAATAATATACAAAAATCCCATATTATTTTTGTTTGCGCTTTTTATCGCGCAAAACAGACCCCACTTGAATTTCGCAACAATGTCCATCTGACTGATCCGTGTAGTTTCTGCGGCACTAACAATTTACCATTTTATGCATTGTCAAACGTACGGATGGGAGTGGTGGCGTCAATTATTTCTTGCAACAGATGTCCCGTCCGTCCCCCCGATGATAAAAAATACCTCTTTGTGTGTGTATCCCTATACGCCCTCAAGCGTCTCGCTCGTTCCACTTATTCGTGGCTGTCGAGTTTGTCGGGAGAATTGGTCGAATTAGAAGGAAAAAAAAAAAGTGCCGGACCAGTTTGCTCGAGTATCCCGTCTCAATAGAAATGCCTTACATGTGGGATATGCGTACGCGTATGGAACGGTAAAAATAATCTGAGCTAATATGTCGCTTGCAATCACGGATGTATGTAATCGTCGCAATATCTCGCTCAACGGGTTGGCTATGTTGGTTAACTCAGTTATTTTATGTGCATAAATAAATGGCGGGACGAAGAGGTTCGATTGACTCGCCAGTATTTATCTCGCTCCTGCGGGCCGCGTTCATTTCGAACGGACACCTCTCGCGTTGCCAGTACCCGCGTCGAACCCGCGTTGCAAACAAAGCTTTATACAATCCGACACTTACAACTCCGAACGAGCCCAATTATGTTTCAAAAATATTCGGAAAAAAGAAGAAAACAAAAAACAAAAACATTCATCCAGACTTCGATCGTGAATTTATACGAACCTGTACATTTTTTTATTGGATTCTTCATAATACACTCGAAATAAGTCACGGTAAATTTTTGTTCCTATAATTGAATAATCCATCATTTCTCTTCCTCGTGGTTGGTCGTTACGTGTTGACTCTACGATATACACAGCCTGCACAAAAATACATACGAAATAGCCGTTACGCAACCGATTTTAGGCTAGCGTTGCTGACAACGAAAAAAAATAAGTACCCATGGTGGATTATGTATGAATATATGTATAGATGTATACGCAGTCGATACGCAGCGAAAGTTTCCTTTCTTCCCCACCCCTGTGCCTCTTTCGTAAATTTTCGAGGCAGATTCGATCGAGCATGAATGCATTACGATATCATATATTTATCTTGGCGGATTTTTCACTACTCCGCCTAGTTTACATATTCCCGCTTTGCCGTTATACCAAGCGTTTCTTCCTTCAATTTGTCCTCTCTCGTTCCTCTCTCGGTGGACAAAATATTTCATAGTCCAGTGTTTTGCTCGTGACTCTCGTTGCAACAACGTCCTCACGACCGAACCGAGACCGCAACTATCGACGGGTAAAAGTACAAGGTTTTCCAAACGACTTCCTTCGAAGTGCCTTTTCTTCGCATTCTCGCGGACTATGCACGACGCGCGAACAAACTACCGCGCCTGCCATTTGAGAATGCTTGTATATTCGTTGGAAAAAAATGTCCATCCTCGATCATACGAATGTTAATATTAGTCAAATTAAAGTTAATATTAAACAAACTTGTTAATATTAGGTATACGATAAGAGTAATAATACAGATGGGACCGTGTGATGGACTTTGAAAGATCTCTTTTTGACATTGTTATTATCACAAAAAGACTTTTTTGGCCGATTCGAATTGTAGATCTTCGGAGATAATAAGCTTCTTGAGAAAATCAGGCGAATAAAATGTTAACGATCGCCAAACAATGATATGCAAAAATGTTTTTCTTTTAAACAAGCTTTTATTTAACGTACCAAAAAGTAGTAAATATTTCTTTTCACCAAGTATACGCGACTATAAATAAAAGCTTGGGGCGCTCAACTTTTTAAACGTTCAATAAATTTCATCAGTTCAATTTCATTGAGCGTATTTAATTTCGCACAAACGTAATGAGATAAATTTTATCATACGTTTATACGCAGTTTCGGGATTTTCATTTAAGAAATGTAAGGTTGTTTTTCACGGTAAATGAAATATAGTTGATACGTTGACGGATTTATGTAAATTAAAGATTACGCGTTTAAATTTTGAGCGCCCCAAGCTTTCGTGCTTACAGTCACATATTGGCAAACACTTGGCAAAAATAAATATTTTCCACTTTTTGGCACATTGATCAAAAGTTCGTAAAGAAAGAAAGAAAAAAAAATGTTCCAAAAGGAAATCCATACCGAATCTGATTCGATACTAATGACTGCGTTTGAATCCGGTGCGATTTTCCCCGAAGAATTTCGAGTTACCACCGCGCGCGTGACATCGATCTCGGAGTGGTCGTATCGCACTTTTTCCCCACAAAGTATACGACAGAGCCCGAGATCACGTTCGGATGCTGGATGCATCGTGATAAAATGAGACTCCTTGTGAGAAACAAGTGCAAGCGTGGCTTGCTCGTTGCGTTCCATTTATCGCTAAACGATTGCGGAATACGGCCATAGATCTTTTCCGAACTATTATTTTGTTTTTTCTCCTCAAAACTGTGTCGCGCGTAAGTGTGTCTTTCCTTCGAATCGAATATACGAAACACGAAAATTGCGACTTTTTGTCGAATTGAAAAGGCAAAAGTAGAAATATAACGGACGAGCGGAAGTAGAGATGAGTGATAGAAGGAAAGGTTACGATACAACTGATTTCGTTAACCGAGCGAAGAAGATTTATCAGGTTGAGCAAATGCCCGATTGACTTGTCACGACGTCTCGAGTGAAACCACGTTGAGTAACGACGCGGCCATTATTCTTCGCCTTGCTACCTATACCTATGGACATACGCGTTATGTCTCGCGAGATCCGGGCTGGTTCTCGATTCAACGTGCTCCCGTTATCGTTCACGCCCGAGCTTGGAAAGAAGGCCTCGCGGAGCGCGGCGATAAAACGGCCGCAGTACCACTATAATAACGTACATCGGGCTTTCCCGTTTTTATTCGGGCATCGAGTCTTTTCCACTTTTAAGATTTCTTATTTCCGCTCGAAATCATCACGAACGCGGACTCGTTCGGAGCACAAGTGTATCAATACCCCACCGATTAGGCCAAACCATACAGATAGATGCGGCTGCTGAACGTCTCGCTGAACGTCTCGCTGAACGTGCCTTACCTGATACGCTATAGAAGCACGAGGAAAATTTAGCATACTCTCTGAGGAACACTAAAACTTAAGAAAAGTTTGAAGAAAAAAATGCACTCAACCAATCGAATTATTGTTCATAATTTTTATTCGATAAGAGTTCATCCACGATATTGATATAGATTTTTTTGTCGCGCCGTTGCGGTATCGTGAATTAAAAATGAACGATAATCGTTTGCTTTTAGCGAGCGGTCTTACTTAAACGCGAGTGAAATACTTGTCTCGCTCGCCGCTCAGCGAAAGGGTTGGAGCAGGTTTTTAATCAGATCGTCCCGCTTGCTTGCTTCTTCGTTGAAGTAGCTCGCGATTACTGGTTCCTTCGAATGGTTCCGATGACCTATACTCGCGGTTTACGCGGAGCACACGTCGAGCAGAAACCCGTCTGTCCGATCGCTCCACGCGTCTGCTCGTATAGATAGCAATAATACTCTCCGACTGGTTACAGGCTTGCACGGACTGAGCCAACTTATCCTCATAGTTGTGTGGAACCACGCTCGCATAATGTCCCGTTTGTCCCTCTCAGGGTTTGCGTACCTATATCGAGACTCGCTGGAACCGGTCCGCGAATCACGTTCGTTCAATCCTCACCGCTTATCTTGTCATTGCTAGTCGTTTTTTGCAGCACGGCAATCAAATAATAAACAGATTATCCCATTGGAGAAAAAAAATAAAAAATAAAAAAAAAAAAAACAATTCGCGCACGAAGGAAAGTCGTTGCGGGGCGGACAAAGGGACGAAAAAACGAAAGTGAATCAACACAAGTGAACATTCGATCGGCAATTTGTCGACGCACGCTGCAAGAATTCGTAGAGTGCGGAATTAAATCAAAGGAGACGCGGATCTAACTCGCGCAGAGAGACGAAGAAAATTAAAAGTCCACTGACTGAGAATTGTCGGGACGTGCTGACGACGAAAGAGACGTTTTCGCACGTCGATGAGCCGTCAGGCAACGAGGTCTCACGACGCGGTAGCTGCGCGCTGCCTTGATCTTCATTCTTGGCAGTTCCTCGCGCGCTGATATACATATGCTCTCGTCCACGTGGCTCCAGAACTGATTCTCCGTCATTTATTATATTTTCTCTCAACGCTTCTCGCTCTCTCCCTCTCTCTCTCTCTCTCTCTCTCCCTCGCTCTCTGTTACATACGTATTGGCGAACTTGCGGTATTTCGGCTGCACACGTTCTTTTCACGGACGCTTGGGTCGAGGGTGTCAGTAATTTCTAAAACGACTCGAAGGTGAGCCATTTTTTCTCAATCCAGTCGCAAAGTAACAAAAAATAATGAAATCGTTGTTCCTCGATGGCGAGACAATTTTCAGTTATCGATTCGAAAGTGACGATGCTACACTGTAAAAAAATATATGAAATTTACAATACATTTAAGATACAAAAGAATTTAATTTTACGAACTCAATAGATAAAATTAAATTTGAAACACTTGTATCGTAAATTAAAAATAGGAACATGAAATTCTAACGTGGATATAGAATTTAATAGATGTAACATGGAATTTCAAAGACAAGTTTGTAAATTTGTGGAAAATGTATTGCATTAACCCGTGTATTCAATTGAAAATTACCACAGATGTATGATAAATCAACTATAAAAAACAGAGCATTGAAAATACAAAACAAGTTTGAAATTTATTTACAGCTGCCTGAAAAATATAATATATGTGAAACTGAATTTTACGATACGTACAATGCATGATCACAACAGATTTATTTAAAAGTGCGAAACTGGAATTGAAAAAAGAATTTACAAATGCTGACGAAAATCACATGACGCAACGTGAAAATTATATTAAATTTACACTACATTTAAGGGACAAAAGAATTGAATTTTACAAACTCAGTAAATGAAATTGAATTTAAGACACTTGTACCGTAAATTTAAAACAGGAACATGAAATTCTAACGTGGATATAGAATTTAATAGATGCAACATGGAATTTCCAAGAAAAGTTTACAAATTTATGGAAAATGTATTGCATCAATCCGTGCCTTAAATTAAAGATTGCAACAGTTGTATTCAAATATGAAAAAACAGAGAAATTGCAAATACAAAACGCGCTCAACCCACCTCGGACGCTGGCGACGACCGATGGTCGCGCGTAGTTCGCGTAGCGCCCGAGGGACGGCGCCTTGTTCCGCACTTTCCCATGGCCACTCGCAGCTTTGGTCGGGCATATAATCCGACCACCGGCTACGATCGTCCTGGGAAAAACAGACGCGTTTGCAACTCGTGCACGCGTCGGAGAGTGTCACAAATTCGTTACCTCTCCATATTCACGCCAGAGTCGCAGTTCTGGAACTCGCCTTTCCGGAAGGAAATTATTTTTCCCTTTTTACGCCGCCAGGTGTTGAAGGAAGAAATTTCACAAAAACCACCTTTTTTATCTCTAGCTCCCGTCGAGGAGGATAAATACGAGTCACATTTTCAGTGGGCTTAATTATCAATTTCTGAAATAAACTTAATACTTAGGATCAGTAATTTTAATACACACCCGTATGTTGATATTAGCAAATGGTTCTTGAATTTAATATACATGGATGTGAACATTTTTTTACACGTGCATTATTTTTCAAACGCACTAGTATATTAATATTACGGGGCTACACTTTTATTTTTTAAATAACCTGCTTTGGATTTTCAAAATATTATCTGAAATTTCATAAACGGCGTCCGCATAAAAACATCATACACTTGTGTATTAATTTTTATACAGAAGCTTTTTACAGTGTACATTAAAGGTAATACTTTGGTTCTGTGAAATTAATACACACCCGTATATTGATATCAGCAAATGGTTCTTGATTTCAATATACTTGGATGTGATTATTTCTTTACACGTACATTATTTTTCAAACGCACAAGTATAATAATATTACGGAGCTACACTTTCATTTTTCAAATAACCTGTTTTGGATTTTCAAAGTCGTATCTGAAATTTCATAAGCGGTATCCGCATAAAAACTTCCTACACTTGTGTATTAATTTTTATACAGAAATTTTTTACAGTGTAGTTATTTTTGTTTAAACAGCTGCCCTCCAGTGTTTAGCATAAATCATTGAAATTATTCGAGTCGTCGTATTTGAATCACTCAATCGTATATACCGCGGACGCTGCATTATTTCAATGTCCGACGGACGCGACTTTTTTTTGTTTACTTTCAAACTACGACAAAATACGCACCAGCTTGCTAAGCGGAGCTATATCAACAGTTATCGTCTCTAGCGCACTTATATTCGAAAGGTTGAGGAAAAAACGAAAGTTTCTACGTACAAAGTAGCGCACGTGGATTCCAAATTGCAAAAGCATTATGCATTAACCTATACGCATTAACCTATCAAGGACGCACTCCCCCGTTCCACACTATTGTCATGTTGGACTTTCTCTATTTCGTTGTGTGAGTTTGATCATTTTTACTAATCGCAATGCCGACTCGATCCACGTAGCCTTTCGCTATATACGTCGGCTCATCTACACACGGGGGCATTCGCCGTTTGGTTGAAAATCCGCAATGTTGTTTTTCTCATTTCACTATTGGCCAACTTTTTGTATCGGTTAAAAAACTGACAAAAATCCAAGTTCCGTCCGATTGCGACTAACGAATTGTCAAACTTTGTTTCGAATGTTCGTGAGCTCCTTTCAAAAACGAACATCGAGTGATTTGCAATCCATAACTATGGAACGTCGTTACGGTGAAGTTATAAAAATGATCGATACTCTGTCGCCCCTGGCTCTGCACTCGTAAAATATATATTTCTCGAATCGCGTTGCCCATTAAATTTTTTTCCTTCGTTTCCTTTCTCCGATATATGCGCGAAACCCTCGGAAGCTTGTGTAACGGGGTAAAAAAAAAAAAACCATCTTTTCCGAATCATCGCCACATTCTACGGGAAGAATTGATTTTTTGACATTGCGAACGTCCTTTTGTCCAACGTAATTATAACCCGGCTAAAAGGAAATCGAATTTGTACAAGTTTGTAGGTGGAGCGACTTTTTAGAGACATATTTAAGAGGCAAAAATATACGTCGCGTCGTAAAGTTATAGGGCAGATAGTGGTGTCGCGTTATGGAAATTTGCACAGTTGTGCGGAGACGCGACTTGAACGATGTTATCGAGCATTATGTCGAGTTTAGCGAATCCGCAGGCCCCCCTTACATTTTCAACGTGCCTCGTCTTTCCATTGGCCGAAGCAAGCAAAAGCTGCGAACGTTAATATTAATGAACCGAGGTAGACGCGAGTGCTCCGCTCGAATCGTTTCCATTGAGCGAATTCACGAGTTTGCTCGCTCCTCGGACTCGACAATCTGATCGTTTGGTTTTCAACGAGAGAGGACGATCCGCACTTTTCGTGGTCCAGCGGTTATCGGACTTGCGTGGCGAAAGTCTGCGCGAATCCACCGTCTCGCCGTATAAATATATCACGGCGCGAAGCTCCCTGTATATCCTTACGCTCGCCTCCCCCATACTCGGAGCTGACCATCGAACCCTAGAGCTTTTTCGGAACAACATCGTCCGACTGAATCATAAAATTTTTATGAAAATTTCGACCGGCTTTTCTGACGTAAATTTGGTCGTACGAAAACAAAACAAAAAGGTCGCATAGTTCATGACGATTTGTCGGATGGTGCATTTGTAACGGAATCTAGGATGTACGGGGCAATCCAGTCGACTGTACGCGCACAGAATAAATCGTAACAAAGTCGTACGAGCACAGTCACAGCTGCCAAGTTTTCCATTGTTTTCTAAAATACCTTTCGTGACTTTGTTTTATTTTGAGGAGAAGCAAAGAACAAGGTGCGGTGCTTTACTTTACAGTGGGATCGTCTCTATCGGGCCAATATCGTTGATCTTGCCAGTCTCCAGTTGCAACGAAATGTTTAGTGCATCAAGATTTTTGAATGGCTCGCAAGTGACGAGGAATGCTCCACGCGACTGTACGTGTGCGATACAATGCAGGGCTGTGTCGTATGACCGCAAGTACGAGAACCTTGAAATTCCGAGCCAAGAGCACATCCGGACACTCTCGTACTTTCAGTCAGCTCTTGTCGTGCTCTTTCCCTCGTATCTCGTTGCTAAACTTTGGAGCGTCGTGAAATGAGTGTCGCCGGTTTTCCATCCCACTGTTTCCTTTGCTCATAGATTTTACACTGGAATCGTGCGCTCCTGCCCCCCCCCCCCCCCCCCCCCAACCACCCTCGCTCTCTCTTTATCTGTCGTTCGCGCCGGGTTTTATCCACAAAACGTGGACGATAGGAAAAGCGAATGGCTCGAAAATGGCCCCGATGGCTTTTTCTCGTATGTATGCGCGGACCCGTGGACTTTTATCATCGCTTCGCCTGCGTAGCAGAGAGAGGGAGAGAGTCGGAATAGCGGTAATATTGCCGTCGCCGACAACGCTCTATAGCGGTCCACATGCAACTGAGACGGATCAATGCTGGCTGGCGCCCCCCAATCTCATCGAGAGTGAAAACGTCCATTCTCGCGCTTTGCGGCCCCTCGAGTGAAACTATCAAGAATCATCAACGAAAGCGAATCGGAATTCTTCAAGAGGCGTGCCCCATAACGGATCGGACGAAATCGGATAAGATGGCCTTTCGATCTCTTTGGGACTTGAACTCGCCCAAAGTCGAGCGTTGAAAGCGATCGAGTGTGTTGACACAAGCTCTATTTTACATTTCATTTTTCTTATTTTTACTATTTTACAAGATTTGTTCTTTTTTTTTCAATAGATTTCTTTTGATTTTTGTTGGCCAAATCGGCCATAAAAATGCAAGGAATTGAGAAATATTAATTTTCATTGCATTCCAACGCTGCAAACCGTTGCATATAAAGTAACAAAAATGCCCGTCAATGGCAAAAGCGTGTTTGCATCCGTGTAATCTGGAATAATTACTTAATAATAAAATAATGATAAAAAGTCTTACCATCAGCGACGTATTCTATCTGAACGGGCTACTCCAAGGCGGCTGCGGTTGATTGAAATTTTTCACTACACGCCCCGCGCTGGATCGTTCTCTATCCTGCTTCCAACACTTGAACGGAAAAAAAAAGTAAATAACATCGAGTGCCGGCCAGATGAACTCGTCGTTACCCGCAAGAGAAAGAGGAAGCGAGCGCGAGAGAGTGAAGGGAAATTTGTGTATCCAAGAAGTGACTGAAGCGTGAAGGAAATTTTTTGAACGCGAGCCAAGTAAAAACCGCGTGTTTAACGCGTTTCTTTTGACACGGTAACCCATGGACTGCGGGTCATTTTTCACAGTATCAACTGAACGATGAAGTCACTCGTTCGGGTGGATATAGTATAGGGTGGCAGACAGGAGAAAACGAGGGAACACGTTCCCGCGAGCATTTGGATCGCGTGACACACTCGCTTCGTTCCGGAAGAAAGCGAAAAGAACGATAGCGAGCTCGTTTCGGTAGTTTCGTGCCACACGAATCTTCACCGCGTCAAACTTTCCTCCTTCCGATCTATCTCTTCCTATTATACGTCGAATAACACACGTACTTTGACGGTAATTTCTTTAATTTGATCCTTTGCTCTTCATTCGGATGCATCCGACGCGATACCCCGTAATTAGCTTCAATTTAAATCACGCGCGCAGGTGAAATTTTCTCCTTCGAGATATAAATAATTACAGTGCGGATTTGATAAAATTTCACTGGCTCTTTCTCTCGTTCCGTCTCACCGAATGTTTTGCCATCTGCATATTGCGTTCGATCGCTTGTCGAAAGTATCGGGGCTTCCGCGACGAACAATTGCGATCGATCCGATTGCAAAATTAATATAATATCGAGGTTGACGCGGAACAACCGAGGCGGATAGTCTTCGGTTGATCCGTACGCGGTCGAGCAACACGAGAGGGTGGAGGGGCGAGTGCTCGAAAGAAGGAATCGACGAGGATCGGTAAAAGTTTCAACCGCGTACCTGTTCTACCCGATGTCAGTCACTCGTGAAACGTGATACTGGTCGAAAGCTTGAGAATTTCTCGCGTCCCCTCCGCCGCGGTGAGAGCTCTTATTTTCCGTTTTCGCGATCGTAAACTCGCGCGAGTGTCTCATCGGAGAGAAGCTCCTCTCCGAACCGCGAGAGACTCCCACGGTGTGTGATCCTGCGAGAAACGCATCGCTCATTGACACTTTCTCCATCGAACTTTGGTGATGCCCGACACTTGAACTTGTTGCTCCGCAAGAAGGGAGCGCGAGTAAGAGAATTATATATCGTCTCGAGGATCTGACAAACTCGAAGCTCTGCGAAAAAGTTCTTCCACCCCTTCGCGCTGATCCGTTTTTCCTCCGCAACGAGACATTTTTGCGGCTGCATCTGGCACAGACGATTGTCCCTCGAATATTTCCAAAGCGATTAGAACGATAAACCGATCGAAGGTTGCCTCTCTTCCGCAGCGTTTTCTCTCGTAGGCCCTTGTCCACAAAGTACAACTAACGAGTCTTTCTTCGATAATCCTTTTTTTATGTTCTTGAGCTTTACATCGTTGCAATCCAGAGAAAATCTTTTTCACTCATTTATTTATTTATATCTGTTTTGAGCTAAAATCGTTTTTTTTTCTTCACCTTTTGGCTGTGAATTTCTAAAAAACAAAACAAAAAAAAACCGCTTTCGCCGCATTCCAACGATGCAACCTTCGATAGCATTCTTTTGTCTTTCAATATTTATACCCAAAAGTATCAAATTTTAACGGAGAATCATACAGTCTCCCCTACCATGGTATTCGAAATAAATGTGTTATATTATTATATATAGCCACGTCGTCGAGTTATTTCATTTCCTCGGCAGCCCTGTCGAAATCTCGAAGCTCGCGGAATCATCACGGCTCTTCGTATCTATCGTCCCCGGTAATAAATTAAAAAAAGACTCTCGTGCAGGTGTCCTTGATCTTGTCACCTTGGACTCCATTTCTTTTGATATTATTCACGCATCCCGTCTCGCCCGCCGGCCGGCTTCCGAATATTCCGAACGGGAAGAGACCCTCGAGTAAAGCTGTGTCGCGATCGATGCCAAATTGGAAACACTCTCGCACTTTCTCTCCATGTGTGCGAGTTTGGGTGGCGTTTTCGCGGCTGTCTTCAAGCTTGCATGCTGCCACGACAACATATATATAGATATATACATAAATATACGAGCGCGCGTGTATGTGTGTGTGTGTGTGTGTGTGTGCGCGCGCGCGCGTGTGTAGGAGGCGATTCGACGGAAATGCGACGTGATATCCTGCAGAATAGACACCCTTTACAGAGTGGGGAAGAAACTTAAGCTCGCCGATGATATCCAGTTGCAGGAATCCTCCTCGATGTGGAGAAAAAGTCCCGCGTGAGGGCGCATATCAAAGAAGATGAAGCCGAAGTGCACCCGAGGCGCGAGGATGGAGATGACGAAAAATGCTTCGCCCGGGAACATGGAGAAAAACATCTTGTCGCAGACCGGGTCAAACTTTCCGAGTTTCTTCACCCTCAAGATATTTCTCTTCATCGTTATCGTCACGGACTTCCGGTTCAATTACGCAACAGGTTCGTCTGCCATACGTATCGGTAAAATTTACGTACGCTCAGCTCATATCGCATATAGGTACCTCTTTATCCCGGTAAAACAATAGTGCAATAACGAAGAGAGCAGCATCATTGTTTGATCGCGCGTGCAACGCTCTCCGGGTTGAAAACTGTTCGACGCACGGATGCATATTCCTCCTGTAGTGCCGCCGCCTCCGCCGCTGCCTTCCTATCGGTTCGCTTCCCATTCGCAGAGTCGTTACCATTTAGGATCGTGAGATCTGGGTCTTTGGGTCTTCCTACGTGCCTCACCACGGGTCCCCCCCCCCCCCCCCCCCCCCCGCCCTCCCTGATACGTGCGTCCTACCGATTTATCTACCGTACCGCAATACAATTCAAGATCAGCAGAGATTGTCTCAATATTCGTCCCAGCCGAGCAGCTCTTTCGCACCCTCGCTTCGTCATCCGCCGCGAATCATTGTTCTCCTTCTGTAACGCTCATTAGCGTTATACACCCGACGCTTTCCGAGATTCTTCACTCCAATTTATATACCTACACTTTAACGCAAGTATAATCTGTCCGGCAAATTAACAAATTTTCAGCCTGTGGGAGAAAATGACATTTGCTTCGTCGGTTATTCGAGGTCCGCGGAAATTACTCTAGGACTATCGATCGCTATGGCGGCCCACCAAGACGAACAATCTTTTGACCAAGAATAGAAATACAGTCGAGAGGAAAATTAATTCTTTCTCCGACCGGATATCTCAAACTGATTCGTGCTTGAGGCGTTAAAAAATAGCCAAATTCCGATTTTTTTTTCTGGCAAACGGTTGGTGAAAAAGGAACGCATTTTTTTTAACACAAATGTACACTGCCGCTCAAAAGTTTGGATACACCAGTCGAGCTTTCTTGCCGTACTTAAAGTTACATAGCTTCGTCAAAAAAAAAAAAAAGATAACCAAATTTACCGAACGGCGTCTTGAAGGGAACACATTGAGCTTTGTTCTGCTTTCTGAATTATGTTTTATGATTTTTTTTTCGACCCGGTACGCACTTTCGCACGTCATTGATTTTCGGCTTTTTTTCGACCATCGAGAATTGGACGCATGACAAATGTGTTTCTTATGTTTATCCATGACAAATTTGAACGGGATAGCAGGAGCTCTATTTTCGTTTTTTAAAAGTTTCGTACGATTTTTTCACAAAGTTATTTAATTTTTGGCTAAAAAAGACAATTTTTGGAAAATGCAATGCAACTCAAGAACTTAGAGAGAACTAGAGTTTAAGGGGAGATGTCAGATATAAAAAGTTGCGTAAGTTTATACCGGATCGGCTGGAATTTTTTGAAAATTTTTCTCAACAATTTTTTGTCACTATTTTCGTTCGGAACTCTGATGAGTAGGACGGCTTAAGTCGAAAAGTATGGCGTTTGTAACAAAATATCAGGAGGAGAAACTTTTTCATTTTCGATTTGAACTCGCTCAAACTTTTCCGGAATTTTTTTCAGAAATTGTTTCGTCCGCACCTCGGAGAATCGTCCGAACAATTGAATGCCGTACCTCGAAAACTATTGGGTTAGAGACAAAATATCAAGAGGAGAAAATGTTGCAGTGTTTCGTTTTTAATACGTTGACATTTTTTCCGATTAGACATTTTTTATATTTTTTTACAAATTTTCAAAAGCGCCTAGATATAAAAAAAAATTGTAACAAAATTTGGAAAAGTGTCAGCGTATTCATAACGAAACATTACAACATTTTCCCCTTTTTATATTTTGTCTCTAACTCAATAGCTTTCGAGAACGACTCTCCGAGGTTCGGCCAAAAAAATGTTAGAAAAAAATATCGGAAAACGTTTCAGCGAATTTAAAATCGAAAATCAAAAAAGCTTCCCCTCGTGGTATTTCATTATTAACGCCATACTTTTCGAGTTATTTCTGACATTTCTGACATCATCCTCTTAAGCCCGAAAAGTCTTGAGTTACGTTGCATTTTCCAAAATTTGTCTTTTTTAGGCAAAAATGAAATAACGTTGCAAACAAAAAATCGTTCGAAGCTTAAAAAAAAAACGAAAAAGGAGCTCCTGCTATCCCGTTCAAGTTTACCACGGATAAACATGACGAGAAAATGTGCCATGAGTCGTATGCGGGCAATTCTGGATGGTCGCAAAAAGCCGAAAAACAGTCACGTACAAAAGTGCGTACCGGGTCGAAAAAAAATATTTCAAAAAACGAAAACAAAGCTGAATTTCTTCCCTTCGAAACACCGTTCGGTAAAATTGGTTACCGTGTTCTACAGTACGGTATCACTCCACGGTGACGGTACCGTGAAGGTACGATTACGCTGGTACCCCGTACCCGTACATTACCGGTACTGTATAGTACGGCGTATGCCACATTTGCGGTAGGCTGTATCAATGGTACGCTTGGCCAACTGGGTAGTGCGACAAGAAATATCGACTGGTGTGTTCAAACTTTTGAGCGGCAGTGTACATATATTGAGTCTTTAACAAAATCATCAAAATATCCAGAAAAAACAACTTTTGTCGGTGGACACTCTCCAGCTTAAACAGTCCATCGGAAGTCTCAAAAACCAAACGACTTATTCAAGTTAACAATAAATACGAGCCGTTGGCGATCGTCGATTTTTTCAACTGTTTTTTTCAACATCGTGGCGATGAGTCAGAACTCGAAATACGAAACACAAGGAAGATTATTAAAACCACATGGTTTTTCCGCAAAATGACACTATTTTGAATACATTTTTTTTTGCCAAAAAAATGGCCTCATTTTTTTTTGTTATTAAAACGAGAATTGTCGATGAAACGTGAAAATCGTGGGTACTTGTTTCGAGGAAAAAGGCGATCGTTAAAATTTCGAGCCCATCGGCTGAAAAGTCCCCGAATGACGGGTTTTCCCCGATTTCGAAATCGTAGTTTCGAGAATGACGCGTTGAAAGTTTCAAAACTGATTTAGGACCTATCGTCCACACGACAGAGGCTTTCGTTTGTATTCTCCGCGTATCCACCGAGGAATTTTCATAGTCGTTCATTAGTTGTTGGGTCGTTGCATATTTGTTGTACAATGACTGCACTAAACGACTGCAAATTGCTACTTTCACCGTCTAGGTATAGTTTCGCGCGTTTCGGATCGCTAAGAGATGGTTCGGAAAATGAGCTATGAATATCGAAAAAAAAAATATTGTATATTCTTCTTGTGATGTTTATACATCATTTGAGTAAAAAAAACCAGTCAAACATTTATTTACACTCGGATGCATAGCCTTAAAAAAAATGCATTCTGATTCTCGGGTTTGTCTCGTTTACCTTGGAAATAAATATCTGTCGTGATTGCCGGAAGATATTTCGATAGAGCAAGAGTGGAACATTTTTTCCGAGTTTAGCAATTCCATTGTTTTTCTTTCAAACTAATGAGGGTACAGAAAAAAAGTACATTCCGCCTGACTTTTATTCGAGTGTCTCTGAAACGGTGAAAAAAACCCCGTACTCCTCATTGCTGGTTAACGTGTCAGTTTTTATGTTGCAATCTTTGCATTCGATATCCGTAGTAGGGGTGAGTTGAACAGGAGTGACCGATTGATCGAGGAATCTCAACACGATGCCAACATCCAGGTTCTTTCTGTCAACGGTGGAACAAAAAAAGTAACTCTGCAACAAATAGTATACGCCAGGTTGTACATTCATCTGTCTGTGTGTGTGTGTGTTCTTGTTCGTAAACTCTTGTCGTTTCGTTATTCAATTCACAAGTCTGCGAGTCGCCGAACAGCAAATATTTTACCAAAGTTGTGAGCTCCGGATTCTTCTCTGTATAGTGCATATTTATGCGCGAGTGTATATTTTAGTAGAAATACATGTACACGTGAAAAGGATAGACACAATAGGAGACGAGGAGATCGCTGAGTTTCTTCGAGAAAAGGGGAGACTGGAAAACAAAAGAGAGACTCGAAGAATGAGGAGAAAAGGAAAAGAACAAGGAAGGAGTCTGGGTAAGTCGTTGCAAGACACGTTCGACGATGCGTTCGTGGATTTTATACGCGATCCAGCCGAGCTTTTGTACAAACTATGAACAACACGAGACAAGAGATACCGAGGTTCCTCCTTATGTATAGACGGATAGAGATGGAGCATGCGGGGGGGGGGGGGGGGGGGGGGAGGGGTACGTCAGAGAAAATAGTGAGGATTCGGAGTGCAAAAAGGAAGCGAGAGAGGAGGCGTGTTTGGCCTTGGCCTACTTTCTGCAAAAAAAGCTCGTCCTCCCTCACTCCCGTCGGCAAAGCTCGCCTGAGTAAATATCGAGATGGCATACGTTATGGCGCGTATAGAGCCACCTCCGTACACGAAGAGCTGTATAATCGAGTGCTTTTATATGCCGAAGTACCGGACCGCTCGGTGAGCTTCCAACCGAGACCCGAGCAATTCATCCAGAAAAAATCGTAGCAAATCCAAAGAAACACTTCAAGAGGGCGTTTAACGCTTGAAATCATCAAAGGCGTTCATTTTTATCGAGCGCACCAGCTGCGAATAATTTTATTAAATCAGTCTGTCGAAAAATGTATATGTTATAATAACGAGTACCGCCGCATTGATGCAAACTTATCGAATACAAACCGGTTCGATCAAATTGTGCTCGAACATAACGGGTCTGATGTAACTCTTCGATCGCGCTTCGTTTTTTTTTTACTTCCCACGGTCACCTGTCGCAGCTTCTGAAAAAAGAATCGGTAATCGCGGCCGCTGCAGTTGAATTTACTCAATTATGATACTCGGTATTAATTCGATTTTTGCCCCTGTGATTCCCAATGCGAGAGAATATAGTATATTCACTGCTTTTCCCGACTCGATCTTTTTGAGCTAGAGCCACTGTCCGGAAATAAAATAAAGAAAAAAACAATATTTCCATAAATGGGAAGAAAAATTTCTGCCGGAAAAACGCACCGCCTACACGATAATTTGTTTATTTTTGTTTTGTGTGTGTGTGTGTGTGTGCGCGCTTTTTTTCGTAGCGCTATCTATCGATAAAGTAATTGTCAAAACGACAGAGCCCATTTTTAGGGGCCTGTTTACTGGATGTTTATAAAAAAAGGGGAGAATAAAGCCTGGCGAAAGAGCACGAACCGCCTTTCACTGTATATTCAAACTCGACGACTTAATTATTCGCACATTCACGCGGGTCGGGTTGTTCGGGTTTTCCTTTACCAAACACGTTCGATCCATCACTTGCCATTAGTCATTATCATTACGAGTATGCGTATTATGTAACTGCAATTTAAATCTTTACACGAGAAGTTGATACGCGTCGAGGGGAAATGTTGTTCGGCAGGATCGGTAATCAACCTTTCTCCAGAAGTTGCAACAGCAGACGAAAGGGAAAGGCCTATTTTTCGATAAAATTTAAAGTGGCAAAATAAACTGCAAAGAGGGTGGGGGTCAAAAGTTTGAACAATCAATGTTCAGAACGGCCGAAATTTCGAATGCAGTAGTGGCGAACGTAAATATGACGAAAGTTTCCAGTTTCGAATTCATTTAAACCGAAGGGCCAAAACGACGATCGGTTAAAACAACGATGGGCAAAAATATCGAACGGTCCGGATAACGAACACTTGGGATCGAGTAATACGTTGCGTGCGCTTTAGAGGGAAGCTGTGTTCGTTATCCGGACCGTTCGATATTTTTGCCCATCGTTGTTTTAACCGATCGTCGTTTTGGCCCTTCGGTTTAAATGAATTCGAAACTGGAAACTTTCGTCATATTTACGTTCGCCACTACTGCATTCGGAATTTCGGCCGTTCTGAACATTGATTGTTCAAACTTTTGACCCCCACCCTGCAAAGAGACGGACAAATAGAGGAGAATCCGCGGCGATAAAATTTCACGCGTGGTGACTTTTGGGGTAGCCGAACGAGACGAGGCGGACTCGATACGGAGCGCGTCATTTGACTCGACTATCTCGAATAAATCTTAGAAGCTACAAGAGGAGAGGGTCTCAAGCGCCCGAATAAATTTCGTCGGCGATCTAGAGATCTCATTGTCCCACAGTTATTTGGCCCGAAAAAAACAGCTTCGCGTACGATGACATCCGCGCACAACGTGTTGTCCGACCTCGCGAACTACGACCCCTCTGACCCTCCATCGCTGACTGTCCGCCACTTTCCACTTTTTCCACTTTGCTTTACATTTCAAAGACGCACGTATATTTATAGTTTCTTCGAAATATCACGTTTGATTGCAGCGTGCCAATTTTATCCGCTCGGGGAGTATCTGAAATTCGTGAGGGTCCCGGAAAACTTGTCGATTGGCGATCAAGTTCTCACTCTGGAGGTTCATCCGAGGAGTCATCTGACGATTATACCGGTTGACAAGGTTCGATCGATTATCGCGCCGAATGATAATACTTGTATCTTTGTGATATCACCCCGTGAAAGAAATTAGGAGGGCAGCCATAAAAAATTCGAGGCCCACGAGGGTTTGAATATGGATTCCCTACTAGGGCTTTCCACAACACAATTGGACTAGGCCCCGACAGGAAAATCAACAGGGTCGGGTAATTTATTCAAAAAAGGTCGTAGCGAGGAAAATGATAAAGGGCCCAAACGGGATTCATCAGGGCAGTGGTTGTTACAAGGCATACAATATATTTGCAAAGTTATTTTTAAGAATTTCTAGTTTTTAGACTTACTTCCATAGATGTGATATATTTAAAGGTTAAGGTATCGATAAAACACTAGGTTAGGTCACTTAAACATACACGTGGAATTTTACTATAAATAATTTGTATTCTATAAACATTTAAAATGTTTGGCAAATAAATTTCGCAATACAAAAGTAGTTTTTTTTTTAAATAATTCATGCGTGCAGGAATGACAGCACATATGTACGTACAGCACCGTTTGGTGGCTTCGACATTTTTAATTGAACTAATTTCCGTTCGTAAACTTTAGATGACTTTGTTGGCTACACGAATACATTTGTTTTTTTTCCCACACATGCTTCGATGTACAAACATTCTTCAGACTCGTTACGTCCAAAAATTTTGTTAATCTCTGCGACGTATCCATTACGCAAAAGCACAACGTTATCTGGCGCTCTCGTACCAATAAACGTGGAATGATTAAAAAAAAAAAATGTTTACAATCACTTCTCCATTTTCGAGATTCTTCTGACCAATTTCGCTTGATATGTATCCACTAATAAAGCGGATAATTATAGAGCAGTAATAGGGTTGCTTCAGGGCTTCGATCGGGTTCTGTTGAGGCAACCAGTCGGGCCCTGATTCAGCCTCTTTAGGCCCTTGTGGACAAAGTGTGACCGGCCTCCAAGGGACCTGGTCGGGTGCCATGTTAGGACCCTTGCAGAGTAAGGGAAAAATCATCGGGGCCTAGTCAAAGCCCTGACTGAATTCTTTCACGGGACTGGGTGGGTGGGTGCGGCAATAACGAGGAACCGATTTTTGTTGGGTCGTCGATTCAGGAGGAGGACGCGCACTATTTCACGCACAAGGATTTGAACGCTACTCACGTCGCGGTCATTCTGGCGCAAACTCTCGAGGATCTCGTCGACGCGGTGACGCCGCGAAATTTATTGAAATTTCGCTTCGTTTGTGATTACTCAGCTGGTGCCGATAGCCTGGTAATTAATCCTTAATTATTCATTCGATTAAAGTTTATCCGTTGAGAATGTGTGGAAGGGGACTGGACCCACAATTTGCATACCGATCAATTTTTCATACTTTTCATTCGATCTTCTCATTTATTTATTCGCGCTAACGACAAACTTGAAACGAATCGCACTCACAAAGTCATTACCGAACCAACGATACTTGACGGTTGCACGAACAAACGGACATGCTTGGACAGCACGAGACGGAAATCCAACAGGAAGACTTTCCGTGAGTAAAGCCTACGATAAAAGACAGATTTTTGTGTCGTTTCGGGAGGGCGGAACGCTACCTATTGTATATTAGCGCGAGGGAATATCGATTTACCATGGTAGCCGCCGGGGAGACTCTGATGCAGCGGCATGTGCTCCGCATGCTCCGTCTTTCTCTCGCTCTCGTTCGCAAACGAGCTTTAAAGCGTTTCAAACGTCGCGCGATTCATTCTCGAATTCAATTAGATTTTTTTCCATAGGCTCCCCAATGTGATTGCCTCGCGAATGACAAATGACCGCAATAAAATATGCAACATTTTTTTACACGGGAAAGTAATGCGTGCGGCACGGGGTCATTTGGCAAAATGGCTCAAGTCATAGCTCGATCTAGTTCAATGTTTAGGCGATCGAAAGAAATTTTCGACAGCCAATCATTTATTTTTCAATACCGAAATTCATCCAATGTTCGCGAAACATTCTCAAAAGTCAAACAAAAAAAAAACAAATTGATGTGAAAGGATCGAAATTTTTGCTCATCCGCGATATAGCGAATAAGTGCAGTGGCGAGCTGCATCACGATCGATAACGTGACGCGGGCTCCGTTCGCATTTCGCTTATTCATTTTACGTTCATGTACGCGCAAAGATGGGAGAGTATTAGATACTTTCGAGCGAAAGCACGAGCGCCTCGTATTACGATAGACAGTTAAACGACGAGAGAAAAAAAATCAGCCCGCTGCTGTGTTTCCGAGAGTGCGACTGTACCAAAGACCGTTCAAATATACCAGTAGTTTCGACGAATACAGCCCTCCGGGTACACCAAATTCATTTCAAATCGCCTATCCATTTTTTTTGTCATTTATTACGAGGCGTCGTTATTACAGACATTTTTCGTCTATAATTTTCACGCGAAGATTGTCGGAGATGCGAGATATAAACTTGGAGCAATAAACGGTGTGCATCTTTCACCTTCGCACGTAGAGATACGGGGTTTTCGAGACCGAGCGCTCGTCGTCTCCTCGATTATTTTTCGTTTTCGCACATCGATAAATCGCATTATATTTGATATTATATTGTCACCCCGGGCTTTTTTCAACAATCCGCGACAATATCAACGGTGATTTTCTAATGTTATTAGAATTGTGCACTGAGAGAAAAGTGCATGGTATTTACAACAAATTCGTTATACCTTATTGACATAGCAATCATAATATGGTTAACACGACTACAAGCGAAAATTATATCTAAACATGCGATTTGGGTGGCGTTTTCCACTATATATTATCCACGAAATCATTATTCACTATTGTAAAAGGCTTTACAATATACGTAGATATGGTTAGTTCAGTGATATAACAAAATCGGCGTATGAAAACTAATGTTATATAATGTACGTTAAGTTTTGGTCGAGCATAATTTGTTAGAAGACGTTATGAAAAGTGACTATTCGCGAAAAAAATATAGTAAAGTTTACTTCTAGGGAATACGGAAATTATTTGCAGTTCGAGCGACCGAGGCTTTAAGAACTACGCGTGTCTCACAAACTGTTACATAGTATGTTTGTTGCATTGCAAAAATAGCATATCCGTTCAACACTTCTTCTTGTAGGACACACATTACTATGCATTTAGCAGGTCTCGTAATATAATATGGTATAAATCACTATTGTACGGTACGAAACTATCGGGAAGCGCCAAAAGTCCATTTAAACAGTGACTTGGATGAAAAAAAAAGATCCGTGCAAAATTTCACCTAAATCGCAGGTGACGCGCAGCTATTCGGAAGTACAGCCGGAATTACTTTTGTCTCTTCTGCCGTATCTGTGCTAAATATGCCACAGGTCGCTACTCGCTAGCGTAGCGATCGGGCGGAATATTTTCTTCGAAATAAATCATTACGTGAGGTCAGGCAATGGCGATTAATAATAATAAAAAAATCATCGAGGTAGAACTCTCAGTTGTGTATTTCATTTTATTTTATTTTGGATGTATGAAATATTCTATTCATTTGGTAGACGGGCCCTGATGCCTTGTACCAACACTTGGATAACACACCAAGTACGCACCTACAGCAGGTCGTATCTTACAATATGGTACAAATCACTATAAACATCGTCGCAAATCACAGACAACATTTTTAATCAATGTATATATATTTCGGGTCGCTATTAGGATCCTGGGATAGTAAACTTTTCATAGGATCATTTGATGAACACTATATTGTATATAGGATTGACCAATAGACGTACTTATATTTGTAAGATTGGTGTGTGTGGGTAACATATGTGCATAATTTGTGCACCTGCTAAAAAAATTAATAAGCAGTACTTTACTTTTGGCAGTAACTATGGTTATAAAATATTATTGTCCTCTCAGGGAGATATCAAATATTTTTTTCGAAGCGTCAATTACAATCCAAAAGTTTGTTCACCCTATAACACCGGCCGGCTACAAAAAAAAAAAAAAGAGAAAAAGAAACAGACACAACGTCGATCAATCTTGAGATGCGCCGCGGCTTGAGAACGACTCGTGTACGTCTGATACGAAAAGATCGTGCAATGCGGATAAAAATTGATCGAACGGTAATTGCTCATACGGTTTCTACGGACGTACGCACAGGTATCCTCTCACCTTTCCGTCACGGTCTACGTGGAGGATGTTAACGATCACGCACCCCAATTCATCGGAGCTCCTTATCACGTGACAGTCGACGAATTTACGCCAACTGGTGAGTATAATTTTCACTCGACGTTTCACAACGTTTCTTTTCATCGATCGAATCGTAGCCTGCTTTGCGCACCCTCGTCTATTAATAATAACAATCGTCATTTGATAATATATTTCAATGGCGAGTATCATCGGCGCGGTCGTCGCCTATGGTATGTGTTGCAATAGCCGCGTATACCTGACTACACGATCAAACGCCCCATGACCCAACGCATATGAGTTTTTGCAATAGTTTGCCGGAATACCTGTAGCCTCTGTATATAAAAATGAATATTCTCCGTATCATTGAGACTCTGTGGTGAAAATAATGTGCCAGGTCTGACGATATTCCGCGGCATTCGTGCCTTCGACGGTGACAAGCCGGACACACCGAACAGCGACGTCCATTACGCGATAGTGAAAGGAAACGAGGATGGCAAATTTTCACTCGAGTCCGGTCACAGAACGGCATTGATTTTGCGCAAACCTCTCGACTACGATACCGGGGATCGTCAATTTTCTCTCGTCGTGACGGCCACGGTGAGTCCGTTATTTATTTTCTTTTTGTCTCTGGAGAAATCGGCCAGTGCGATATCTTTTGGTTGTTGTTGTTGCGTTACTCGCATTCTTCAAAGTATCGATGTATCTTGGCTTTTTACTCGTATCATCGACAGCAGCTCTGCTCCGCAATGAGCTTTTCTTCGTACTTTTGGAGTAAGCGTTATTGCCATTTTTACACTCCGACGCGAGAATTGTTTTTCACACGAAACTCATCAGGATATGTGAGGAGAATGATTTTTCATTTCGTGTCCTCGATCAAGATTGAATGACGAAAATTCCTCAGCGTCTTGAAATAGCACGGATTTTTCATTCACTCTGAGACCAAACTCTCGAAGAATAAACTCCTACACGCATTTATACATCGGCCAATATAAAAGAAGGGGATATTGTCCGCGTACAGAGCGGAATATAGAGGGAAGATGGAACGTTGTGGTAGAATTTTGCCGTGCCGAGCTCCGGCAAGGAGTCGGACCCTTCGACTCGGAGTAGCAAGAGAGCTTACGAATTTCCGATGCAGTCTTCAGTCGTCCGTGAAAGTGCAATACGGGAGAGAGGTGAAAGAGCGCTTTTTCCCTCTCGCTTTGACTCGCTGCGCGTACACACACACACAGACACGCGCGCGCGCGCGCGTGCACAGGGCCGCCGCGCCCGCTCGATAGATCTCGATCGCGATCGATTTCCTCGTCGCTCCGGCGACCTTCGGGAGGATGTACACTTTTCCAAAGTGATTTCGCGAGTCGGTGCTCGTACGATCGTCACTGTCAAGATCGGGCTCGAGTATCAGTGGAATTGGCCCGGATTGCCCGCAGAGAGGAAGACCATAAACGAATCCGAGGCACTTGGATCCTGCACAACTTGTCGAACCTCGCTTTCCGCGTTTGTCTTCCGTCCCTTTTCCACGCCACCCCAACCGCGTACCCCACGAGTTCCTCGATTATTTTCCACGAGAATGGAATTTCGATTCGACGACCGTGCGGGTGTCCCAATTTCCCGAGACAACTCGCAAATTTATTACGCGTTGCAGCTACAAAGTGAATCTCCCTACTAATTCGGATCGCGAGCGCCGCTTTTATTGTTCTTGACATTTTTTGTTTTTCAATCGATTTAGGATCGAGGAACACCCGCGAGGACCACGAGCACCACGCTCACCGTCGACGTCGTCGATAACGATGATCTCGGCCCAAAATTTACCCGAGATGTCTATCGAACAAAGATTTTCGAGTCCTTTCCGACATCGGTAAGTAATCCCTCACGCGGCCCGATTTTGAATAAATGTCATTCGAACGAAAAGATAACGAAACGAAAGTTGGTCAGGCCAGGAAAAAGACGAATCTTTGCGATTTTTTTTTTTTCCAACGACGTGAGCCGATTTTCCGATTTTTTTCTCTCATCAAAGAGTCGATGAGAGCGATACTCATCATTTGAGTATCTTTAACAATTTTTGTATCGAAAAATATTGACAAATGTGTGTTAGATGCAACTGTTTGTGCGGACCGATGTTCGTATAAACCGTGCTCCGCGGTCACCATTGGCTGCTCGGAAGCGGATCGTCCGAAATAAAATAACAAGTCGACCGCATTTAGGGTTTGGCATGAAATTATCGAGTGCTTGGACAAAGGATTTAACGAAAGATTGATTTTCGAAAGAAAAAAAAAAAAAAAAAAAAAACGGCCGCTGTACAAAGTAAAAGTAGCGATTTTCGGTGAAACGAAGCATCCAAACACATTTCCCGCTTTTTCATATGTAAGAGAAGTTTTTAAATTGTCACGTTGATCGGTGGAGTAATTTTTACGATATCGTGCTGACTGTTTTTGAAAAAGTTCTTTCGATAAAAAGGCATTTAAAGTTGTGGGTCGGATTCATACGTGGATAAAATGTAATTCGTAAAAGCCGCAACTCCCCCAATTTTGGACGGATGGACTTGACATTTTTCCAGAACACGTTTGAGATGTAATACTTTGAGAATCCGTCGAATAGCAAAGAAAAATGTAAACTGGTTTGAAATAGTTTCGCTCTTAAAATTGTTTCGTTGTTCGAATATTTGACAGAAAATTGCGAGACGCAAAGAGATTTTCATGGACACGCCGATCCGCGCGGTGGATCAGGATCGCGACATAAATTCACCGATCAAGTACGAGATAACGTCGGGCAACGATCGCGGATTGTTCCAGCTCGATCGGTACAACGGCACGCTCTATCTCGAGGGCGACATCGATCTCGACGTTGAGAAAAATTTGCCCAACGACACTTTCGTGCTGCACATTCGTGGCTCGCAAACGGACAATCCGTTGAAATTCGCCACGGCCAGACTGGAGATAAGAGTTTTGGATGTGAACGACAATCTGCCCGAGTTCGAGGTGGATTTTTACAACATAAGTATCGTAGAAAATTTACCAAACGGTTTCAGTGTTTTGCAAGTGGTGGCGCGGGATATCGATCAGGGTGAGAACGGCGAGTTCTCGTACGATCTCGAGGACCCGTCGGGCGCGTTCTTCGTCGAGCCGAAGTCGGGCTGGCTGACGGTACGCGACGAGACCGTTCTCGATCGTGAAAAAATGGCATTTTTGCGGATGCGGGTAGTGGCGGTGGAGAAGAGCCCGAGGATCGTTTATCTCGAAAAAAACGAGACTTCCTCCGTTCAAGTTGAGGTGACCCTCCTCGACGCGAACGACAACAATCCGATTTTTTGGCCGAGCAACGTTTACGAATTCGTAACGCCTCGCGAGGCCTCGATCGGGACCGTTCTAGGGCACGTTTACGCTCGCGACAGCGATCAGGGCAGAAACGGCATCGTCAAGTACGGCATTCAACGAACCGGAAATTCGTCGACGCGTGTGCCGTTCGCCGTTGACGAAAAGAGTGGTGCGTTCACGATAGTCGAGAGCCCGATCATCGAGGGAAGACACGCGATATTCGTCGAAGCGACCGATCAACCGGTCAATCCCAGCGAAAGGCGTTTCTCCCTCGCCGTCGTCACGGTCGACGTTTTCCGCTCCGATGGTATACACGACTATTCCGTATCGCGAATAGTCTTTATTTCGAACTTTACTTACTTCCGGTTTGCGCAACGCGATCCTCACCGCCGCTTTTCGTACTTTCGCAGAGACTCGAGTTTACGAGCCGGACTTCATCGGTGCCCCGTACGAATTCTGGGTCGGTGCTAACGTACCGATAGGCACAAGCGTCGGCCAAGTCAGGATAAACGACGCAGCCACCGCGGCCAACAGGCCCACGTTAATCTACGATCTTCTCCACAGTTATCACGAGGGTGGTGAGTCAAGCTCGACGCGATCCTCCCTTCGATTACATCTACCGTCTAGGTTGTTGTTGGCTTCCCCCGTTCCGCGACAAAAGCACACGTCTCGATAATCAATCGACGATTCCAGTTCCGTTTGCGGTCGAGGAGAAATCTGGCACGATAAGCGTCGTCGACGAGATCGAACGTTACGATCGTTCGAGTTACCATTTCGAGGCGGTACTAACGGACGAGCGGGACTTGACTCTCGTGACGAACGTTTCCATACACGTCGTAGATCCCAACGGCCACCTCGATCTCTTCGCAAAGTAAGTGAAACTCGCCAACGATCAACTATTATGTGTGCCTGTCCATAGCCGGCCAGACGGATTTTTCGGCCACTCACCGCAGACACTACGACGCGCGTCCCTATACGAATTTGACAGCGACTCCGAGAACGTGTGCAGGCCCACATTGGAATCCGAGTGGATTTCACCCGCTATGTCGTCATTCGCCTTGTTTATTTGACAATTAGTTGTATTTACAATTCTCAACGGGAATTTGTCGCGACTCCCGAACAAAAATATTTCCCTTCGTCATATCGTGGATGAATTTTTACGGAGTGCACCCAACGTGCACTCACATCTTTATTATATAGGGATTCTTTTGGGACACCGCACATAGGGCGTCCTCATTGGGATCCAATTGGAGCCTGCGCTAGCGGTTCCCCGATACGAGCGCCGTTTGACAATTCATTCCAAAAGTCACGAGAGTAAACTCGCCCCGTTTAAGCGTAACCTCCGCGCTTCAAAGTCTACTAAATTCAATTCAACAAACGATTATTACAGTGGGTTTCCAGTGACGCGATTCAAAACGATTTTTAGCATATACTTACTCATCGATCGAGCGACTTGTACTTTTTTATAATGAGATTTATACTTTTTTGAGATCCACTTATTTTTTCATATGCATATGCATATTTTATGTAGAAACACGAACGTACAAAATGCGATTGGATCCATCAGGAATCATGTCGCATTCTGTTCGATAAATCGGATTCGTGCAGCGGATTCAATCCAATGTAGATTGGATTGCGATCGGGAAGTGAAGTGACACGTATGGAAATTAAATTGAATCCCTGCGACACTCTCTGCACGGGGGGGGGGGGGGTGTACGCGCTTTACCGCCGGTATAATATTATCTTACGCAAACGTGTAACGCGCGTCGAGCTTGTGACAGATTTAACTACCGTATACTTCGTCGCGCTTCGGTGATAGACGAAGTGAAATTTTTCCGGACACGCGCTTCCCCCGTAAAAAAATTTCATTCGACGAAACCTCGATGCGTTTGTTTGGTTTATTTGGGTACCATTCGTCGTGGCCTCGCCCTCACACGAGGTTATCTCGGCGTATCTTTCTCCAATAAAGGAGTAATAACTCTGTCGTTGTGTAATGTACAGGGGAACGACGAGGGCTCCTTTGCTCTTTCACGTTCGCGAGAACGCTGTCGGGGCGTTGATCGGTCAAGTTGTCCCCCGTAATGTAACAAACGGCACGAGAAATATCCGCTTTCTCATAGCTAATCAACGGGATGTACCGGATATCGCGATAACCGAGTACGGTGCCCTCTACACGCTTCGGGGCCTCGATCGGGAAAGCAAGCAGAATTTCAGCATTACCGTGATCGCCAAGACGATGCGTGATCTGGGTGTCTTTCAGGTGAGAGTTATTCGCACACGGAAAGAAAAACGACATTGCATTTTCATAGGCGAAAAATATCAAGCCGAAGTGACTACGAAGACGACGACGACGACGACGACGACAATAATGGATCTGCTTGTTCCTATCTTTATCTGTTACTTTTTTTTCTTTTTTACTCGTACAAGGTAACGATTGTGGTGGATGACGAAAACGACAACGCTCCCATTTTTGACGGCTCTTCGTACGAGGGTCACGTAAAGGAGAACAGTCCGTCGGGGACCGAAGTGATTCTGAAGAATCGCATTTCGACTCACGATCCGGACGAGGACATCAACCGGGCAAACTACACTCTCATTCTCGAGGGTCCTGGAAGCGAATGTTTCGCCGTTGACTCTGCCACCGGCCGTGTGTCCGTCCGCGCCAGTAACGCGTGTGACCTACTGGACCGGGAGGAAAAATCACTCTACGATCTCCGTTTAATTGTCAACGACGCGGGTGAGTGAAAGTCTCGGCTTTTGTGCACAATCCGTGGCAGGCGCTCTATTCGTACACCGGAATCTTGCGCGCGGAAAAAAAAACTTTTCGCCCGCCCCTTATACCCCCTTTCTTACGGGCTCGGGTATAGCTCGATCGTAAAGTCGCATAATTATGTCGCGACTACGAGCCGTTCACTCGGCTGAACAAACGTTTGACTTGTTGTTCGAGTTTCACGACAAAGTTACGACCTTTCGTCGAAATTCATTCTGCAGTGATTACTTTCGCATTATCACCAATCTATCCTATGATTACTATATCCATTCTATAAGAATAACGACTACTTGTTATTGTGACGAGAGAGATTACGAAAATTGAGCGCACCTGAGTCGAAATTTTCAACCTATTTTGAAGGCCTTTCGCTCCATGTAAGCCTCACTTGAGGCGCTTCTTGTCCTGCTGTGAGCCTCAAACTCACACCCAAATTATCCTCATTTGCCTATCCCTACCTGACTTGGTACAAATAGTTTTGACTCCTTTTTTTGATCGCGTTTTACGTAGGTAAGAAAAATTGCGTTTTTCTGTTTTAATATATATATATATATATATTTTTTTTTTTTAAGTCGTTACCATACGGTAACTTTTTCAACATCTATGCAGCGTTATCAATAATCTCTGTTTATCATTGTGAAATTATAGCCCATCCTTTTTTTTTTTTTTTTTGGAAAATTCGTGAGCGGAATACGATGATTTTGAGTTGAGTATATATTTTTTAACCTAACCACAAGGTGAAACGATAATTCGTGGAAACTATTTTGAATGCAAACTTGAAAAATTTGTGATGAAAACGAAAAGCATGAAGAACTCCACCTTCGTAGAAATTTTTAACTCACCTGACAATTTGCTTATCCCTTTAACTTAACGACAATAAACAGGGCTTATTAATAATGCTTAATAGATACACTGCCGGCCAAAAGTTTGGGTAAACTAGTCGAAATTTCTTACCACACCGAAAGTTCGATAGCAGACTCGACAAAAAAAGACAATTGAATTTCCCAAGTGCTGTTTTAAAAAGGAACAAACTTACCATTATATTACTTTTTTTAAAGAAAATTCTTTACGTTCCTCGCCCGGGTACGTATTTTCGAACGTAGCCATTTTTCGGCTATTTTTTGGCCGTCGAAAATGAACTGCAAAGTACGCGGAAAATGTTTTCCTTCGTTTTTCCATGGTAACCGCAAAACGGATATCAAAACCTACATTCTTTGGCTATTTTTCGGCCGTTAAAAATTAACCGCAAAGTTTGTGGAACATTTTTTCCTCCGTTTTTTCCATGGTAAACTCAAAAAGGATTTTCTAAAAAAACATTGTTGTTTTTTTAGAAAATCTCGTACGATATCTTTTCACCCCAGTATTGCAATTTTAGCTAAAAAATACATGTTTTAGGGGGGAAATAAACGTAATCGAAGATCTACAGGGTTTCAGAGGAAATGCCAAGAAGCTAAGAAGTTGCATGGGTCCACATTGGAGTGGCTACAATTTTTTCACATTTTTTTCGGACGTTTTTTTGTTGTTACCATTTTTGGTTGGAACTTTGATAAGGTTCCACTTGGGATTTATGCGGTCCAGGGCAATATATTGAGAAAGGAAATTTTTTTTCTATTTTTATTTTTAATTAACTACATTTTTTTTATTTTTCTCGTTGGAATTCGCAGAATCGTCGTCAATTTGTGCAGTTGTGCACTGAAAACTATCGGATTTAAGACGAAATATTGAACAGAAAAGAGCTGTAATTTTTCATTTTATATTCGCTGACATTTTTCAATGAAAAATTACAACTATTTAAAAATTAATATTTTCTCTCGAAGCCAATAGTTTTCGAGGCACAACAACAAACTGACGACGACTCTCCCAGTTCCATAGAATTCTTTTTTATCTCAAAAATTGTAGTCAATTAAAAATAAAAATGCAAACATATTTTTATTCTTAATCCATTATCCCAGACCCCATGATTCCCCAGTGAAGCCTCTCCACTCATCAAAGTTCCAACCAAAAATGGTAACGGAGGTGTCTCAGAAGAAAAAAAAAAAAAAATTCTGAAAAGTTTCCAGATTCTCGATTGTATCACTCCAGTGTGAACCCCTGCAACTTTTTATCCTCTTGACATTTCCTCTGAAACGCTATGGTTCTTCGATGACGCTTTTTTATCCTAAGACATGTCTTTTTTCGATAAAAATGCAATACTGGGGCGAAAGAAATCGTAGAAGACTTTCTCAAAAACGGAACTGTAGGTTTTGATATTTTTTACCTTTATATTTAAAAGTTTACCATGGAAAAAATGGAGTAAAACATTTTTCACAAACGTTGCAGTTTATTTTCGGAGGCCAAACAATAACCGAAAAATGGCCACGTTAAAAAATGCGTACCGAGACGAAAAAAAATGGTAGGAATTTTTTTAAAAAGCAAAATAAAAGTAAGTTTGTCCTCTTTAAAAGGCCGTTTGGAAAATTCAATTATCTTTATTTTTAAGTCCGCTATCTAACATTTAGTGCGGTAAGAAATTTCGACTAACGTACTTAAGCTTTTGGCGGTGGCGTACCGCCAAGGTGTAGAAGTATGAAACCGGAATTTCCCTAAAGATGGTGCTAGCCATCAGTTTAGGGACCGTCAGACCGCTTCTGCAGCGCCATCATCTCCCTCTAACAGCTGGCGAAAATTTTCAACACACAACAAGCCAAGTTCCCTACAACGGTATATTTTTCTATAACCTTAAACATGTAGAGTGTTGTGCCTACGAACTACGATTTGTGGACAGCATTGGTTTTCTGTTATCATTTGAAGAACATGCTCTTGGTAAGACACAATGTTTCGAGTGGTTCAAAAAATTCAAAAGTGGTCATTTTTACGTGATAAACGAAGAACGTGGGAAACCGCCGAAAAAGTTCGCAGACAACGAATTGGGCACGCCTTATTGGATGAGGATGACTCAAAGTCAACAAGAACTCGCGGATCAATTGAATGTGACACAAAATTCCCAGACGCAGTCCCCATTCGTTTTTATCATTTTCAAACAACAGACGTGTAATTTTTACAAAAAATTCCACTTTCATACTTCTACACCTGGTATGTGCGTACATATGCTGTTTACGTAATGCGTACAAAGGCGTTCGAGAACATCCTATTAACAAGCGGTTTTCTCGCAATACTGGGGGGGGGGGGGGGGGGGGGGGGAGAAAAAAGAATTTATGCGAAAAAAATCATTTTCCGTTTTTATATCTTTTTTTTATTAATAAAAGTAAACATTAAAAGATGATTCCATTACTAATGAACAAAACTGTGTGTGTGTGTGTTTTTTTTTTAAATAAACAAAACGAAAATAGTGTGTTAAATATGTTTCTTCAGGCATACAATCACCAAATGTTGACAGAAGACGTGGTTTTTCTCAATGTATAGTGAAACATGGTGAAAAAAATTAAAATCTACTTTTTAGATAATTTTATCATTCAGCAAAATCAAAACACAATACTGATAAAAATGATGCGTATTGCCATATTTTAAATAACACATAAGTAATTACATTACAAAGATACCAACAGGTTCCATAAATATACAAGAAAAATTGAATGATAGTTAGTTTTCATCACTATCATTGAGTAACTACATAATTTCCAGTATTATTAAAAATACAACTCAAAATTTCCCCCGTTCTTACAATTTTCGGCAAATATCTAGCATAAAACAGAAAATAAGTAACAGCTGCTATCCCCACTTGACAATAAGAACGGTACCTCAGCAGCGGCCCCCTTAGAGATTCGAAAAAATGTACACGAGGGTCTAAAATGTCTAAAATTCATATTTCTCCCATCTTGCCCCCCCCCCCCCCCCCACGGTCCCATTACCTGGCAACGCCTTCGGACGATGCCTCGGTGATTGCCTTGGTGGCAGTTTTGACATGCTTACCCAGCTATATACCCTTTGTTCCCGTTATAGACGTTAATTACAAGTTCATTTAAAACATCAAACTCCAAGCTACTCCACTACCTTTATCTTTGACCACTGTGTAGGAGCTACGGGGTGAAAAAAAGAGCCTGAAAATGTCGACTCTGGTAGACTCGTAGCGGAAAGCGTCGTTGAAAATTCCAATGATTCTTATCAATGACACTTGTCCGATATATATATATATATATATTTAATCGCGATAATCTGAGCAAGCGAAAAAAAGACGATACGCGAAGATATATTAAAATGTTGTTTTCCGGGTTGAAAAATGCAGTCAATCCGCCGAACCAAGTGCCAATGATGATAAGGATCACAGATGCGAACGACAATTCGCCAACGTTTACGCAGATGATCGTCCTTCCGGATCACGGAATCTACGTGACAAAGGACCTCCCCCCGAGCGTCCTCGATAATGGAGAGAGCTCGTGGCGCGGGGCCGTCGAGGTAGCGACGAAAAACGAGGGTACGAGTCAGCAGAATGGAAAATATCACGAGTACGAGATGAAAAAGGAGGAGGATCGTTCGCGGCCGCCGTTGATATTCGTGCCGGAGAACGTGAGGATAGGTAGCGTGATAATTCGTTTGCTGGCGGAGGACAAGGACGAGAGCGGGGCGATAACGTACGGGATGATGTCGTCGGACGAGGCTCGACCGGTCGAGGCAACGGAGGAGCAGGCTGTGGCAACGGGGAGAGTGCCGAGTGGGGGGGGTGAGTCGGTCGAGGCCTACTTCGTCATTGGCTCGAGGTCGGGCGAGATCGCGGTTGCTCGGAGCCTCGAGGCTGGTCGAGAGATTCGTCTGGTAGCAACGGCCACGGACGCGGGCAATCTGACGGATCGTTTGTCCCTGAGAATATTCATCGAGGATGTAAACGATCATCCGCCGGTGTTCGAAAAATCCTGGTACGCGTTCGACGTGCCGGAGGGCGAATACGATTGCCGGGAGATCGGCAAGATCGAAGCGATCGACGTGGCCGATATCGGCAAAAATGCGAACGTCAGTTACGCGATCGATGCGCAAGCGAGTAGTGCTTTTAGCGAGGAGGCGGCGAACTCGAGCAGCTTCGGATTCACGATCGGTCGTTACGACGGTTCCTTGAGGATCAGCGGGAGTCTCGATCGCGAGACTCGCGATACATACAACTTTGGGGTTATCGCGAGTGACAACGGTACGCCAGCGATGACAGCGCGAGTCGACGTTGAAATCAGTGTTCTCGATACGAACGACAACGCGCCCAAGTTTCACGGATACTCGGAGATCGGTAGGATCGTGGGAGGTCGAGGAGGAAGCACGGGGGGGGAGGAGGAAACCCCGATATATTACGCCTCCGTACCGGAGGACACTCCGCTCGGTGGTATCGTGACGAAGGTGTACGCCAACGATACGGATTTCGTCGGTAACGGTAACGGCCTGATACTGTTCGATCTACCGCGAGCGATCGGGGAGAAGCAGCGCTTCGCTATCGACGGCAAGGACGGCCTCGTGACGATTATCGCCGATCTCGATTACGAGAAACAATCGTTGTACAATTTGACGATCACGGCGAGGGACTTGGGCTCCCCGAGTCACACGTCGAGTGCCCTTTTGTACATTCGAGTCCTCGACGTCGATGAGCAGCCGATCGAAAAAGCCGATGTCGAGACGGAGGAGAAAGCCCACCCCCTCGTCTTTCAGCATCGTTACTACGAGGTCGAGGTACACGAGAATTCACCCGTACCCCTCAAATTGCTCAAGCTCAACGCAATCACCGAGAGTTACGACGACAACGAAAGTATACGCTACGCGATAGCTAGCAACGATAACGATACTCGGGATCGTTTCAGCATCGATCCCATCGACGGTACTCTCTACCTCTTGAAGAACGTCGATCGCGAGATTGAGGATTTTTACGAGATCAGGGTAAAGGTCGACAGGATCGAGCGGAAGACCGGAAGGGGAATGGGACCGGTGATGATATATCCGGTACCGAACGAGAGCTTGGCCGCTCTCGCCGACAACGAAGCCAAGATCGTTGTCAGGATCAAAGACACGAACGACAACGCGCCGCGTTTCAAGACCAAAGGTCGTCCCCTCCTGGCAGCTGTACCGTCCTCCGTTCCGTACGGCCACGAGATCATTAGGCTCGAGGTCGGTAGATCCTTTTACGGGACTCTTTCGCGTACGCTTCAATCCCTCACTCGCCAATACTCACGAACCGCGTGCGCGACAACGCCGCAGCTCCTTCGAGCTGCTTTACTCTCAAAACTCTATACTCTTCCCTCGTCTCTCTTATTCGCGACTCTCCGCCTACTCGTTTTCTCTTGTTCGCGCATGGGCGCGCTGTGAGAAAAAAAAAAAAACATAAAAGTTACGTCGGAAAAGTCACGTATCATTAATATTTCGCGTACCTTGGCGTGTATAGTCCTTCGTGTGTATAGGGGCGGATTACGAGTTTGCGAGATTACACGGGAAAATTTGCCCGGAACGTATATACGTATCACGCGCGACTCTCTATTATACCTATACCCACAATGTGACAATAAGATCTCGCCAAGGACGATAGTATCAAGGATCAAAGATGAGGAAGCACAGTTTAATGTATCGCAGGCCGAGGATCCGGACGCTGGAATAAACGGGGAAATACGTTACCAGATTCTTGGCCGAGAGGATGCCCCGCGCTTCGCCATTGACCCACTTAGTGGTCAAGTGCGATCCGTCGGTAGTTTTTCGCGGGACGCCGGACGAGTTTTCGGCTTCGATGTCAAGGCCACCGATAGACGGGGCGCTGAAAACGGTCGCAGCAGCATCGCTAATGTTTTTGTGAGTTTAAACTCTTAGACGCGCACGGACTCGGTAATGTACGGCGACCATTCTGCCTCCGTGATTTTGGCTCCGTCGACTTTTCTCGCGGGCTTCTTCTCGCGACCTCCATCTCCCGGCTCCTTCCGCGGCTCGAACAGATTCATTTTTCAATGGTCGCATTCGCTCTTTTCGCAGGTTTACGTTCTCGATGACCACAAGCAGTTGGTGATGGTAATGGGCAAAAAACCGACAGACATCGAGACACGGATTGAAGAGATAACGACGTACGTGGGACGAATACCCCCCGCCTACACTGTCCCAAGCATTTTGACCCCCAAACCAGCCAACACCGAATCCATTGTTTCTTATTGTTTCAGTGCTTTACGAAACGTTACGGGACTCGACGTACGAGTGAGAAAACTCGAGCCTCATATAGAGAAGAATCTCATCGACGCCGAATCGTAAGTAAACCACTCGCTTTCATCCTCCTTGCATTGTAGCGAATGGAGAAAAACAGAAGAATTTTGTCAATGTCCGAAATACTCGTGCTCTCTGACCGATCTTTGTTTACTCGCAGCACCGATATGTATCTGTACGCGGTGGATCCCGATCTCAACGTCATGATAGATATGGAAACTTTGCACAAGTGAGCAAATGCTTTTTTTCATTCCTCTCATTACTCACACGAAAGTGGCAAGATAACGAAGGAAGAAAACTATTGCGACGTTTCAATGCGTTTCCCATGTTGCGCGGGCTTATTGGCCTGCTCGAATAATCGGAAAAAATCAAATTTCAGCGTATTCCGGACGAAGAAAGTGGAGATAAAGGAGGAACTCGAGAGATACCGAATGCTCGAAATTGCCAGTGGCACACCGAGGCGAGCCAACAATCGTTATTTACTTTCAACCCTCGAGGTTGGCGTGGTCGTCCTCGGGTGCGTTGTTTTCGTCGGCGCACTCGTGACTGCTCTATGCGTCACCTGCGTACGTCGAAGCAAACGGTAAGTTATCCTTTCCGACTCACTTGGAAAATTACTTTAATATCCACCTTGGATGTTACCAAAACTCGAGTATACGGGCGAGCGTTAATAACGGTTTTATGGAGAAAAAAGCACTCCCCCCCCCCAACCCCCACTCCCACCGCGTAAAGCATGCCAGACGATGTTTTTGCAGCTTCACCCTTAAGCAGTCCTCCGACTTCGGTGAAACAACACGAAAATTCTTCTCGCGCATCTCTTTATTTTTCTTTTTGCTCACCCTATTTTTAAAGGGGGTGCATTCTTAAATTGAATGAAATGGGTGAAGGGGGAATGCACTTTCAGTTGATGTATTTTTTCTTCATTTTTGTCGGGAAGCGATCTCAAGGGAGTAAATCACCTCCTAATTCAAGTTCCTTGTCGCAGTTTTTTTTTTTTTAATCAAAGATATCTATGCTTATTCAAAATATTTCTGCCAACTCCAAATTGATAGAGTGATGGAAATAATTGGAACTCGAACGATCAAACGGCGTTTTAAAGAGCAAATGATATCGAATAGGATGAGCGCAGAACGGTGTTTCTATAATAGAAACGAAAAAGCAGTGAGCAGCAATTTAGGGAAGAAACTCTTTTTTTTTCCATCAATCCATATTGATGTATTTTTATCGCCCGAATACGAATTCACCATGTATTTAACCCTAACTATTAGTATGTAATTTTAAGCTTTCGGCGAACATTCGGTGATATTAGCAATCAGCCGTAAATTTCCAATTAGATAGACTCAAAGAATTTCAAAGAGCGGGTAGCAGCGGTCGCTTTGAGTCGCGGAGACTTTGTGGGGGGGGGGGGGGGAGTCCGAAAGGATTTTGGTAGACTTAGAAAATGCCGTGTGGTTCTCATCGCAGTATCTCGATTAGTTTTCCCGGTACGAGCACTTAAAAAATGACCAAAATACAGTGAGTAACGAAAATATTCAGATACCGCAATACATTCGAATAAACCGATACGCATCGTAATTGATTATAAAAGGGACCATTTTTTCTTCTTTTTTCTTTTTTTTTAAGCATTGAATAAAATAATCGTTCGATTTTCACGTTGTCAAAATACTCGGACACTCAACATACATTGTAAGGAATGCTTTCTAGGGAATCAGCACTTGGGTTCAAATAATTGTTTACGAACGGAGTATATTAGTTTTTCTCTCATAATCAAACTCTAGTTGAACTCTCATAATCAAACGGATTATTAAAATTATGTATAAATACGAGTCGTCGGCGATCGTCGACTTTTGATGTTTTTTTTTCTTAACAACTTGGTGACGAATTGAAACCGAGCATATAAAATCTACGAGAAAAGCCGTCATTATGGGCATTAGTGGGCAAAACAAAATGAAGATCGATTGGAGAAAAGCGAGATTGTCAACTATCTTGAAATGTTTCTCATCGTATCGCCTGTAAATTTGGAAACAATCTTACACTTACCCGCCCGGTCGACCGTTAGAAGCTGTAGCTCATTTCATTTTCCGAATATTTCAATGAAATTTTGCGGAAATATAGGAAAAAAAGGTGATACCATTGAATGAAAATATTTTTGGAAAATTCCATTTTTGACCAACCTAGGTACAAGTAGCCCGTCGTTGAGTGCTCCAAAATAAACAGCTGAAATTTCTCGAGCAACTGGGGATAATATATATCCCCAAACTATTCGACGGACATGGAAAGTAAGTGAATATAATGGTCGAGTAGCCGGAATAAAACCATTCTTTAGTGAGACCGAGAGACGAAAACGTGCAGAATTCGCAAAATAATTCAGCGATACGGATGAAGCCTGGTGGGATTACGTCATTTCCTGCGTCATGGAATATTATTGTTGACTACGATCAGTAGGTCGTCGATTGAAAAAAAAATCAATCCTTCCATAAATAATTACGATTCACAGCGGCTCATCAAAACATACCGTTGTGTCCGAATATTTTCGTTACTCACTGTACGCATGGAAAAATCTCAAAAATGTATGGTCCGCCTTTTAAATTCTGCCAAAAATGGAAAAATAACCGTAGCTCGATGAATCAAGCGGCAGCTTGTACAGCAAACGATTCCAAAGAGAATAGTCCCACAGCAAAGTTTATGGAATGTGATTTACTACTTTGTTGACATTTCTCTTATATTCAATTTTCATTTCTATTCCTAGATCTCTACCTCCTTGCTTGCTATCATGCAAAACTTCAAAAATACGTAAACTCAAATTGTTCTCTCTCATCAAAGTGTTACCCGTTATGTTCAATAAAATGCATCCATTTTAAAGGTGGGGTAACGGAAAGCAAAATAAAAGGGTGTTTCATTCCTTAATTTTTGTTTTGTTTTTTTTTTTTTCGTGCAAGTACCCACAATAGGTTTCCGATCGTTTTCCATTGGAAGCTTTTTAATTTATGTATCACTCTAATCGGTGGACCGCTTCTTGCTGGTAAAATTGCAAAATCGGCCATTGTCATACTTTACGCTAAGAGATCTTTTAGCCCTTAAAAAACGTTTTCCCGTGACTAAAAACATACAAAAATTTTACGAAAATCGAAGGCGGTGATCAAAGTGATGTTTCTGGTCGGCTAGAAGCTCCTGAACTTTCATTCTTCGAAATTTTTTCGCTATCGCCTGGACAAAGGATAAGGAAAAGAGCGAGTGCAAAAAAAATTGGGTCGTAGCCCAAACAAAATAATTGTACCCCTCAAACGTCACATTTTTCATTCAATTTTCTTTCGAAAAAACAGTCCGTTTACAGTCTGACAAATTACAGAGGGGAAAACACTATTTTCGCCTAAACAGTGATTTCCGCGCGTCGAGAAAGAAAAAAACTGAGGATCGATAGGACATAATTATTTGATCAGGTCGTTTCTTTTTACGCTTCGTTCGTGAGCTTCGTCAATCTCATTTGCCCGCAAAATGCTGGGAAATTTGCGACACGATCCTCCGACGCAGCTGCTCCGCAACAGCAACATCATCCACGTCTCACATGCCCCCCATGTCTCTCTCGCTCTCTCTAAGCTCTTATCCGCTTCTTTTTGTATCAACATTATCGTATGGTTGATTTACTTTCTCTCCCGATGCATCTTCCCTAACGAAGCGCCTTGAATTTATAGGAGAAACGGTAACACCGCGGTCCTACCTGGCCTAAGCTGATCCTCGCCCGGAAGAACCCTTTCGCGTGCGTTAACCGCAATCTCAGATGAAGATCGAAAAATCGATACTAGACTTGGCACGCTGATTGTTTGCTCTGTTGCGGAATATTCAGTCATCGAATATTTCGCGCGACCTCACCTTCGAGAGCTCACTTTGTAAAACCGGAATAGATTATAACAGTATAGTGAAATATTGGAATAATAAAACATTTTTTCAATGAAACGAAATAAAAATCGTGTCGGAGAATCATTGCGAAAAGATATTGAAATTGGCTTCTCACCGCTGATCGCACGCGACAGTAAAATAACCTTCCAACGCGGATAAACGTAATTTTCCAACGACGTTCGTTATTTGCATAAAAAGTTGGAAGCTCGTGGGACGATCGGTTCGAGGGTGGGATATGAGCTCCTGTAATTTTGTGTCTCGTTAGGCGACATCGATTAAGGCGTTCAGGGGGCATATACGGAGCGGGTGGCCCAATTGGTTTTACACTCACCGAACCGAACGCAACGCTACGAAAGGGACCACCCTTGTTTCCGACTTTCGTCGACGGTCTGCGATACGATCCCGAACCTTTCGCCAACGAGATGATGACGACGCGACGTTCCAGCCAATTCGAGCACGAACCGAGTTGCGTTCGGCATCATCATCGCGGGTAAGTGGCTGGGAACTTCGATCCTCGCTAAAGCGCCACTTTCGATATTAATAGCGACGAGTAACGCGCTTCTGGGGAGAGTCTGCCCCGGTTACACCAATCTTTTCATCATCCAAAGCTCTATTCTCTGTTCCAATGCGGGGGGCGCCACCGTCGATCGCTCACTCGTCGCAAACAAAAAACTAAACGAAAAACAAAAATGAAAAAAAAAAAAAAAAAAAAACCCGCATACCCGCCAATTTGATACCGATCGAACGGTGCAGAGCGCGTTGCTGCAGCGTGGTCGGGACGAGCAAGCGTACCGCGAGATCGGTGACCGATGGTGGCGGTGGGGTTGTTGCTGACGCTGCTGCTGCTGCTGCTGCTGCTGGCGCCGTTGGAGGATGCCTGGAGGCTTCGGCAACTTCGCTACACTCGAGCGGACAAGATTCCGGAATAGTGGCGCGAGCCTGTCACTGCAGTCATTCCTCGAGTCCTTCCAGTGGCGACAGTAGCAAGTGCGTACTCGACCTTCACACCGAGGCAATATTATTGCTGCGAGACAGTGCGTGAGAGATATGACGTGGTTGCGTGCCTGAAAATATTTCAAGTTTCCGTTCATGCCGTTTCGTATGTACGGATGAGAGGATCATTCGTATCTGAAAGTTGGACGAGCCGCATAGAGACATCCCCGTTCGCGAACTAGCTCGAAGCGGTTCGAGTCCCGCGATAATAGCTTCGAATCGCGCCACAAATGCTTCGTATCGCGTTAAAATTGGCTTACACTTTGGTTGCAGCGGTTACGAGGACTCGCTTAAGTCGCTCCATCGTAGCGGCGGGAGCAACGAGCTCTCGCGGCGGGGGGGTCACGAGCTTCTCGCCACGGGAAACGATCTTCAACGGCAGTTAACAACGACCGGAAGCAGCAACACCGTCGGCCGTAGGCGCCGCGTACGGTCCTTGACGAATCTCGAGAGCGTCGCGGCCTATCCCCGAGAGACAACGACGCTCCAGCGCGAGAGCCGCTATCGCGCCAATACCGAGAGAAAGAGTCGCCCGATCACGGCCAGCAACGACTCGCTCTCCTACGATCGCAGTCTCAACGAAACCTACAACGTCAGTCGGACGCTTATACGCGAACGTGCCGATACCTCGATCGACACACCGGCCAACCGGGACAATTCGAACGCGTTGCAGCACGGTGAGAATTTCCTCGATTCCCCACGGTTTTTTTTCGATTAACGCCGTTGAATAATCCTTACCCCGTTCCAGTCGAAAATATGTGAAAAGTCCCGTGACAAACAGTTTTCAAGTTTCAAGTCAAATAAATAAGGAACGATCGTTGGAGTGGATTTTCAGTGATGTCATTCAAATCGAGCTTCATGGTCAGCTTCTTCGAGCGATTTGTACTCTTTCCAAATAAGATTGATACTTTTTTCAGATCCGCCAATTTTTTATATCTGTATCGACTCAACGCACGAAATGGGATAGGATCCATCGAGAAGCGTATCTGATTCTGTTCGATAATGCGCAAATTCTTTTTAGTCTTGATTACGAGTAGAATCTAATGTACAAGTGTGACATTTTGGTATAGATATTTCAATGCCATTGGACCTCTATCGGGAAGTAGAAACGAGTATGGAAATCCAATTGGATACGTACGATAGTGTCCGGATGGGTTTCCGTTTGATGCATTTGACATCGAACACAAGTGCACCGACGTCAAAATAATAGTAATAATAATATTAATTGATTATTATTGTTATTATTATTATTATTATTAATGCGGCATCGTTGGGCGGAATCCGTTTTTTTTTTTTCAGGTTCCGGTGGCTCGAGTCATACCCTGTACTGGTGACGATCGAGCCAAGTTTACGATCGAGGAAATTCGTTCATTACTCGTTTATGGTGCTCCAGATTTGAAAGCGTAGGTGGACGAACATCGGGTCGGAACAATGAAACGAAGCGCGGTGAATATGATAAGCGTACATCCAGTACGCTTGACCAAACGATTGAGGAGATAGAGAGGGGAAGAGAGGAAAAAACGGACGGAAACGAGGATGGGCGATTGCCATTGTCAGATACAGGGGAATAAAGAACATTTTTAATTTTCGGTTCTCACGGATAGAGACCTCTGCGCTTGCGTTACCATAAAAAGTCACGTACAAAACATCTTGTATTTATCATTGTATAAAATAATTGTGTAAATTATGTATCTACGTATGTATCGTTCTGAAATTAATTTATCATATTGATATATAATAACGAATGTGTAAATGTATTATAAATGAAAGTCGGTATTCCCAGACGCCGATAAAGTTGAAGCGTTCCGTGCATGTGATTGGATAAAAAATTGCCGTGTCGCGGATGATAAAAAGAAGAAAAAACAAAACGGGCGATGGTCCCTGACATCGCGAGAGCCAGCAGGGGTATGCAGGTATCGAGGCCAAAGATATAGACCCGAGGAAGACGAATAAGTCGCCCGAGGGATGGAAACAATGCGGCAATTGGAGCAAGCAAAGCATTTAAAGATGATTCATTTGGGTATTCTTTGCCGACGGTGTACAAACGAGGAACACGCCTTGGCCATTTACACATTGTGCTCAAACGTGCTTTCGAATTTTTCCCAAGCCTAACAGCCCTGACCAGCAAGCCGCCGCCGCCGCCGCAACCACCTCCTGCTTCCTCGAGCCCCTTTCGACCCTTGCGCTTTTCCTTTCATTCCGATTTAAACTTTCTCCCTCTGTCTCTCGCCGACTCTTTTCCCCTTCCCGGCCATTTCACTCGTTCGTCCTTGCTCTCGATCTTGCTCCAGTTCCTACTTTCGTCCGCTTCTCTCTCTCTCTCTCTCTCTCTCTCTCTCGCTCGCTCGCTCTCTCTCCCTCCTCTGTCTTGGCTTTCGGCCCCCTCAAACGGAGGCGCGAACCGGGCCTTTGCTCGCCCTCACGCGTTTAATTATCAGACTCTCAAGGTCCCTCCCCGATCTCCTTTCATCGAACCAGCCAGCCCGCATCTCAAAAGCCCCCTGATCGTACCAGTCTACGCGAGAATAAACCAGATTGAAAACTTTTCTGGCCATAAATCTTGCATCACCATCCTCAGACAGATCGGCTTCCAGTGAAAAATCGTCCAAGGCGATGGCAGCGCGAATTCGACAATTGGGGTTATATTGCTGTCCGGGCGAGTATTCGAGGGAGCGCGACGCCCAACACTGTTTCCCTTTAATTGAATCGTGCTGAAGAAACGACGTTCCTTCGACGAATCTCTTCTTGATAGAGATACATTGATAACCGATAGGCGTAGCGCGCCTTTCAAAATTCATCACCGTCGCCACGATCTTTCCAGAAGTACACGTGTGCACCAAATTGCACTAATTATAGTTATATTGTGCCAATAGTTGACACTGCAGCTGTATCAGCTAGCCGAGCCAGACGATACACCCGTATCGGATTGAAGGACCTCAACTGCTAGCAGCGGATATTCCTTCATTATCCTATAGTCTTTCGTGCGGGAATTCTTCGGAGACTGCACGATTCGAGTAAACGTCTCGAAAAGTTTCAATCGCGTCGAACAAACGTTACTTTTCTTCATCGCGGACGAACAGTAGTCGACTCTAACAATATCTTCAGAATTTCACAATGCTCGAATCTATCGATAAATCAGTGCGATCAATGTTCGAAAAGTCTCTTTCTTTTTATAGCATGATACCTGCGAGTAAATTTATCCTCGGCTTGAACAAGTTTTCTTTTTTTTAGCCAGTCAGATATTCCTTTCTGCCAAGAAAATCTTTCCTATTCAGTGGAAATGATTTCGAGCCCGGGGCAAAGGGTTTTTCTTCGGTCCACGAGGGTGAGTATCAGGTTTTTCCATGCATCGCGAGTCAGCCCGTTCGTATAATGCACAATAGCACATCCTCGTTCCTCCTCTCTGTTTCTCACGGCCACGTTTTTTCCAGCTTCTTGCGCTCTTATCTCTAGTTTTCCACTTGCAGTACGACGAAAAAGAGAAGACTATACCGCTTGTCCTTCGGGCTTTGTACTTTTTCACTTTCTTTTTCTTCTAGACATAGTCCACGGATGAACGCGTCGCGACGGCCAATCACATTTTTCATGATTTTCCAATGAGTAAAACACTTTCGCAACGGTAACGGGACGCGAAGAACGAGGGGTGGGGGGGGGGGGGTTAAACGGGCATATACATGCTTACGATTTACCTGTATAAAAGTACCGATGCTCGCGGTTCCTCGCTATGAAAGTATGATTAATTGAGGCAGTCATCATTAATCAACGAACCGCCTGGCCCAGAGTTTTCTTACGTCACGTATGTATACGTATATATGTATCGAGGCTAGCAAGAAATTTGCGGCGCTCGAGTTTTTTTCTCGGGATTTTAAACGGTAAAGAGGGACAGATGAAGAACAAGATGGATCAACTATAAGAGAACCAAGAAGCACTTTGCACGAGGGTAGGCGGTGGTTCGGCTGACCTTCGTGACTTTGCCGGTCCGGCTGACCGCATCTTCATCGCTCAGCTCGCGCTCTCCATTGGCTGTTACGATAAACCCGCCACTACTCTCAATATCAACCGCCCTTTCGTGATATCGAAAAACTTGCTTTCTTCTCTCCTTTGTGCGGTTTTCCGCGTCGATCGGACCAGTGTACAGCATATACACTATTTCGCGCAGAAACTTCATATCGCAGTACCAATGGCCCGAAGTGAAAATAAACGATGCCGCAGGCACGTCGATACGAACGGTCAGGGCAAAATGTCGCTCCCCCTTTCGGCTTAAACCCAGCGACTCAAAGCTAGGACCATCCCTTTAATTTTCTTTCACTCACGTTACATACATAAGGGGCGCATTCAATTAAATGGAACTGGCAACACACCTTGAAGAGGGGAAAAGTTTAAGTTTACTTAAATATTTTTTGGTAAATATTCGGATGTGGGGCTCCTGCTAGAATCAGACTAACTTTTCTTTGGGATTGTTTGGGTTCATTTGGAGCTGTTTGGGTTTGTTTGAACCCTTGCAGAAAATTAGCCTGATTCAAGCAGGAGCCCCACTTCCGAATATTTACCAATATTTTTTCATTTTTGTCGGATTAAAAACTCGCAAGGGCGTAAACAATATTTCATTCATTTTCGAAGATCGTTTTCATTGAAAATTGAGGGTTTCGGAGAAAATTGAGGGGAATTCGTATTCAGGGAGTAATCGTACATCGATATGGACTTATAAAAAAATATTGAGAAACAAAATTTTTTGATTGCAATTTTGGCAAAATTTTCTCGCTTTCGCTACGATGCCTGCGCAATGTTTGTTTCCTTTCGATTTCAAACTTTTTCTCTGCGTTCGTTCGTTTCGTAATCGTATCTTTTTTTTCAATATCGGTAAATCCACCGAGTTCTGATTATTTGTCGATTTTTTGGCGAAATTTTAAAGTCGGACCATCTATTTTCCCCAATTATTTTTTCATGCTCACGCGTTTTGCCATATTTTCGGGCATTTATCACATGCCCGAAAAAAAATTTATTTGGGAAAATAAATTGAGATATCAGGATGACCACCGCGGCATTCTCCGAGTTTGCCAAAATCCTTTTTGTTAAACCCCTATTAAATTGCCGTCTCACAAATAGACTACCGAAGCTACGACTGTTTGAAATTTTGGGATTTCGACGATCTTGGACAAGTGGCAAAAAGAGTAGAAACTTTTTTATTTTTCAACCTTTACTACTTTTTACGGGCCTACGCGATATGAATTTTTTTCGCTGCTTGTTGACATCACCGAGTTTTTGTCAAAAACTCAAAATCATGCCAGTTAAACGCAAAAAACGGATTTTCACATACTCTTGATGCTTTTGAATAGAAATTCAGTATTTCGAGGGGAAATGAATGGCGAATTCGTATTCAGAGGGTAAAAATACATCGTAATGGAATTGGATAACAAAAATATTGAAAGTACTTCACACTTCACTTCATCGCCGTTTGTTTATTTTTTGTTTAAATTTGAAACATACGCTTCGTGCGCATTCTCTTCGTAATCGTTTGCTCCGTGAAATGCTAATAATTCAGAAGATATCTGGGAATTTTTCAATCAGTTTTGGTCGATTTTTCCATACATATACACACCCCTCTGCTGCTTTTTGAGCCATTTTTCGAGTGGACTTTCCAGGAGAAGTAATAGAGATATCGGGATGAATCCAAGGCGATTCTTTAAGCCTGCCAAATTCCTTTACAAAACTCCCCCAACAAATCTCCGTCATCGAAATACAACAAATCATACACTTGTTTGAAATTTTATCGTAATGACAATGTAGTTAAATGGGTCGAACAGAAAAGTTCGACTTTTGAATTGTTTCACGGCTCTATCTGATGGACATTTTTTTGCCGATTACATATATGACCGAGTTTCCGTTGCAAGCTCGAAATCAAGCCGGCTAAACGAGAAAAGAGTGTTTCGACGCACACAGGCGGACGCGTATGATTTCTGGTCTAAGTACAAATTGAAGCCTTGACACGCGTCACTTCAAGGGGTGGTTTAACCCGTTAAAACTGTTTTTACGTCGATAGAAACAACGGCCTCTACTTTTCGGAGATAAAGATGATCGTTAGGAATCAGGTATCGACTGTGTGTCAATCTTCGCGCAACCAAGCTTTAGCCCCTTAAGTTAAAGAACAACAAAAAAATTCACTTTCCGGGGATGCACACGGCTCTCGACGTTGCACCGAGATTTATGGCGCCGGATAGGAAGTTTGTCACGATCAAGAAGCCGCTTCTCTTCGCACCCCTGCCGCGCCTTTTTCTTTACCCCGTCACAGCCCTTATCGTATCTCCCTCGTGCTTCGTATCGTGCGAAAAGCTTTCCGGCCTCCCGGTGATTTATCAAAGATTCGTCTTATAATTCGCGAAGTCGATATTTCGAGGGGCTGAGTATGAATTAAAAAAAAAAATTGTAACGCGCATAGCCAGTAGCCCTTGATCTTTTTAATCAGTAGGAAAACAACGCGGAGCTCGATTTCAGTGGGTTCTTTACGTTGTTTCTTTTATATAATAGTAGTTGCGAATATACACTGCCGGTGTCGTCTAGGTCCTTTTTACATCTTTGACATTTCCTTTCAAACGCGATAGTTCTTGAGTTACGTTGCATTATTCAAAATTTGCCTTTTTTAGCCAAACATGAAATAACTTTGCGTACGAAACTTAAAAAAAAAAACAAAAATGGAGCTCCAGCTACCCCGTTCGAGTTTATCATGGATGAACATGACAAAAAAATTCTCTTAAGTCCCAATTCTCGATGGCCGGAAAAAAAATAGTCACGTACAAAAGGGCGTACCGGGTCGAATAAATCATTAAACAATATTTAAAAGATGCAAAACAAAGCTGATTTTGTTCCATTTAAAATGCCGTTCGGCAAATTCGGTTACCTTTTTCTTGACGAAGCTATGTTATTTTCAGTGCGACAAGAAATATAGACTGGCGTATCCAAACTTTGGAGCGGCAGTGAATACATAGGTATATATTTGGGACGTTTTTATCGAGGCTCGATTTGACACGTGGCTTTCACGCTTCGATCGGGGATACGTACGTATCGAAAGACAATTTCATAAACGTCGATTAAACGTACTAGGAAAGGCGTCCTTTCCCTTCATGAAAGAACGAGATGTCGTCGGTTGCGGTCGATAATCGGGTAGGGCCGTAACAAACAATGAATATTAAAACTGCCAAAGAGTCTTCGTTCGCTGCCAAGTTCTTTCGAACGCACGTGGGAAGTTTGAGCCAATCGTTATAGCTCTTGCAGAAAGTTTGACGTAAGACTTTTGTTCGAAATGGTTTATCCGACGCATGCTGGTAGTGTCAACTTGGCAAAAACAAACACACACGTGGTACGTATTTCCTGCTCGGTGATTCTATTGATCCGGCGGTGTCTGGATAAACTTGAGAAACGGGTGGCTGAAACGATCGAGGACTGGCTCGGAGTAACGCGATAGTCGAAAGACCACGCTTCGATGGATGAGAAATCTACTTGTCATCGACGGGATATCCCGGTGAGATTTTTCCTTTCAGACTCTCGTCCAGTCGACGAAAAATTAACGAAGCTGCGTACCACTTGATATTCCTGGATTATATTCTACGTCTCTGTAAGCTCCTTAAATCCGGCTGATCCTATTCCCGGCTGAATTATTGCCGTAAACTGACACCAAATTCAATTTACGGACACTCGCCGCGTCGCGTCGCCTTGAATCCCCAGATATTCAATTTTAATAATGAATCCCATCATTAAGATTATCTGCTTCTTGGATTTCGATATTTCTCGCAAAGTGTGCGAAATAGCTCATCGCTCGTCATTGAAACCTGATTCTAGGGGTGAAAAAATGTTGATATTCCGCCTACCCATCTGGCGCGATATTTCACGCTCTTCGGACCCTTGCGTCACAACTTGGCCTCTTATTTCCTGAATTTTCAAGGTTTTTTTTCTTCGATGACACTTGACCGATACAAAATAATCTTCGGAATTTTATAATATTCGTAAGCGTTCGAAATATTATTTTCTCGTATGTTTTTTTTATTCTTTCGCTCATAATTATTATTCTCAAGTTGGCGCACGAACCGCGAGAACACGCTTAGTTCTAAGCAGTAGAAACAGAACAAGCAAAAAAACACTCGTACCGAGTCGACACTCAAGTGTGTTGTGCGCGTCATTTTTTGTCTCTGGTTTTTTTCGCAAATGAAATTTGCAAGTCCGACCAACCTAGCCGAGTATACTTGTAAAAAGATTTCACGATGTACGGCAAGTGGCTCGCCGCTTTCCAAAGATTTTTTTTGTCTTATTGTGAACAATTTAGCAATTAAACGCCGAAAATATTGAATACCGGCATCTATTGCGCTCAAGAGATGAGAAAGAAACGTTCGTTAAACCGATACGGCAGTTCTGCATGTTCCTCATGCCGCAACTGGACAGGCTGTTAAAAAATATAAAAATTTCTGCATGTTAAGGTTTCTTATTTAAGACTCGCACGCAATTTTACCGCGCAAAGTTGACAACTTCCCATACGAAATGTCAGTTCGGGGGGGAAGTCACTGTACAAGAACTTTCACAGTAGCTTTTCCACGATCCTCAAGCAAAGATTGAAGAAAAAAATCGTTTTTTACAATTCTTTAAAGTACATATATTGAAAAATATGTTGGCGACATTTTTATTCACAAGTCCGAAAATTGAGGGAGTTACAGTCACTTTAGTGAAAACTGGTGGCGCGACCGATTAGTGTCTGCAGTTCTTACAGGTGCGTGGCATCGTTCAGAATAGATGAAGTGCAGGCTCTTATTATTTTGTGAAATATAATGAAGATGAAAAACCGTCATATCGCCCGCGACTAGATATTTCACCGTAATAATGTAAGTACCAATATTCCAGAAAAAACATAACTTTATTTCAAGAAAAACGGAACGAAAACTTTGAACGCGTTTATCTCGAAACGACTTTTTTCGACCTTGTCCCAGCGAATACACAGAAACTTATCAATCGATTTTCAATTTTTTTTTTGTTGACATTTTTGTTATCGCAGTAACTAACGTTGTACGTAGCCGATTTTTAAAATTTTGATCATTACTATTTTTAAACACAGCTTGAGTACAAAAAGGGCGTTGAAAATCGAAATAAATGTCCAAACTCTCGTCATCTTGTAAAGAAAAAAACCAAAATACAAAACGGCTACGCATAACGATAGCTACATTTGTATGTTCATCGATAAAGTGTTGACTTTTTATTTACAGATAACATTTAATAAAGATATCGATGAGACAATGCAGAGATTTTGTTTTTTTCGTCCTCAAATCAGGGAATATATCTCGGTTGATTTGAAGGATTTTCTCATAAGAATTGATATAAAACGTAATGAATATATATATGCTTCATGAAATGCGTATAAACCCAATCCGTACAAATTAGTTATTTCTTTGAAAAAAAAAACACAATTATTGACGACAAAGCACCCGTTACGTAAGGGCATACGGGAGGGGAGGGGGTGGTTCAGGTTAAGCGTTACGGGACTGTTACGCGGGGGAAGGGGGGTGGGGTCGAAAATTGGAAAATTTTGCGTGACGTAATTTGTGTATGCCCCCTTGCATACAACTCCGAGTATCTCCTTCTTCCATCTCATATTCGCAGGATATTGTTGTAGTTTGACGCCACGTTTATACCATTTGTCAAACACGCGAAGTGGACAATCAATAAATAGAATATAATACACAGTGGTGTGTACATATTTTTAAAGAAAAATCTCGCTTCTTCGGGGCGCGACGTTAATGTGGATTCTTTCAAATGGGAGACGATATTATTCGAACGCGTGAAAAAATCGTCTGTATCCTTGATTGATTGGTCATTGCAGTGGCTATAACATACAATTATATAATTCCAAAATAACTTCAATCAGTTGGCAATAAAAATTTATATAATTTGTTTTTTAACTTCCTCGGATATGTTTTTTCCCTGAAACATAATTCATACGATATTGATAAATTTATGACACAGCGACGAAAATAATGTTGACTCTTCGATAAACGCTGGTCTTGATCGCAGTCTTGTGAAGTAGGATATAACTTTCGAGTACTCGCAGACCGCGACCGACGTTTCCGCACCGGTGAGAAGCTCCTTCGTGGAGAAAAAGTTTTGAGAGTGCGGCAGAAATCGATAATCTTTTGGAAACGGGCATTAAATCATCACCGCGCGAGTGCGTATTTTTCCAAGGATATGCAAAAAAGAAAAAGGAATACATTTTCAGCCACGCTTCGTCATTTGTTTCTCAATTTTGCTCAACGATAAAACAAACGTAATATCGCAGCCTATCGAAGGAATTAAAATGACCGCAATTACTTGTATGAAAATTTGCGAGAGGAAGATTGGGTTCGGCATATTAGCAATCAGCTGGTGAAATATATACGCGATAAACCAAATAATACGTATGTGCGAGTACGTTTGAATAAACATCTATATTCATATGTAAACGTTATCGTTATGATATATAAGGTGCATGTGGCGTTGCTTGTGAGTGTGTGTGTGTGTGTGTGTGTGTGTGTGCGGGGTCTGGATTCGGACGCTTGCGCAGTTCCGGAGCTTTGCCAGACAGCTCGCCGCTTCACGGGCGCATCTCAAACAGTGCGCGATCGTCTCCTAAAGCGGACTCATTAGTCCTGCAGCATCCGGACGTGATAAACATTTCTCGCATTTTCTTCCATCCGTCGTTTTCCCTCGCTTTCCGCCGGCGCCCCTCCCCCCCCTCGCTCGGTGTACGCTCTCGCCATATATTATTTTTTCCCATCCGATGATATTTTTGCTACTAAGAATCGAATAAACAATAGTCGTTGTCAATTTTCAGAGACGGCATTTTCCGTCTTTCTTTTATTTTTCACCCAAATTTAACATGCTACAAGAAACGTCCCCGAACAACCTCAAATTAATGACATTCTAAACGCATGGATAAAGAATATTCGGCGTATTGGTAAAGCAACGGACACCACTAGCTTTATCGAGTCAGTTGGAAAATAATGAACGAGTTTGTGGAAGATCGACGAGGAGAAGACATTTGAAAGTGCCAGCGAGTTTGTTTGTAGATGATGCTTTTGCGTAGGAGTGATATCCACCACGTGAAAGGTGCAACGTAAAGTTGGGTCAGCCGAGGTTTGGTGCTTCGTCGCAAGCTCGCGAGATCGAGGAGAAAACGAGGAAAAAAAGGAAGATTACGCCCATCACCGTCTCGGTCGTTCCCCCCGATCTTCTGAACAATACGCGATGAGGAGTGAAACTTTGTTTTTTTAAAATCTTGGATCGATTCGATAGAGAGGGAGAGATTGCCAAATGGTAGACACCACGTTACGCGAGTTCGCACTGAAAATTCAGCCAATGCTCCAGCCTCCCTCCGGACTGCTGGAGATGGCGTCGCTGCGATTGCCGGATTCGGAGGAATTCGACGTCGACACGCGGCGAAGAACGAGCGGAAGTGTCGGAGCGACGTCGACGACGACGACGATCGAACCTTGGTCGGTGTCGATCGGCAACAACGTATTCGTTAAGACGAAGGACGATCTGCGAGAATACTTCAACAGCTCCATCACTGACCTCGTGACAGCAACCTCCAGATCGAGGATCAACGAGAGTTCGGCGGTGGGTTCCCTTTTCAACGCGAGTGAAAATGGAAATATGCCGGTCGAGCACGCGCCCGATCGTTTTTACAGGCACAATATATCGATGACGACGGTATATTGCATCGCGTACATGCTCGTGTTCGTGATCGGTCTGATCGGTAACTGTTTCGTTATCGCCGTGGTTTATCGCTCACCGAGGATGCGCACCGTCACCAATTTTTTCATCGTCAATCTCGCCGTGGCCGATGTACTCGTTATTGTTTTTTGTCTACCTGCCACACTCGTCGGCAACATCCTCGTTCGTGAGTAATTTTCCACTCTTATCAGCCCTCAATTATTTTGCTTTCCACTGCCAAGTTATTCAGTTGCACCGTAAGTTTTTTTTCCGCATGATCAGCGACAACGCGAATTTGTCAGCCATTTGCCGTTTTCGCAAACAGCCAAATCCGCACATGGGACGCTTTGCTGCTGAAAGTGCAATTAATTTGCCGTTGATCGGATTCCATTTTTTAAATATCGTGGCCGAAGGCCACACCCACCATTAGGCCTCCAACGGTTACTTTAGCAACGGCCGAGTTACCCATGGCAATGTCAAACGTTCAAAGATCGCGAGTCGTCGTCTCAAGAATTCAGTTTAGCTTACCTCAACATACTCGTAGAGGACGTATCCCCGCACGATTTGTTACTTTTTTTTATGATTCTTTTTCGATACTCGTCCACCGGCTCGATTCAACTTTCTTCATCCATCACCGAAGCTTTTCTTTCTCCCTCGCTTCCTCGCCACGCGAGTGCTTTCGGAATGCATTCTCTTGCGGGACGTGACCGCGCCCCGCAAGTTCTGGAATGTAGAGTCAAGGGATAGACGTGGGTATCTTATAAAGAATAGCCCCGGTGCGATACACCAGCTGATGCGCGTGTGTGCTCGACGAGGGTAGCTTCGTTCAGTCCGTACGGAACACAATTCTCGTCGAAGAGAACAATACTTTCGGTCCACGAAAATGAATCCGACGGTTCAATCGGACAGATTTTATCATTTGGAAAATCCTGCTTTGACTAGTTTGCGGCAAAAGTCGATTTCATTCAAATTGACTCGGTTGATTTGAACGGAAATGTCCGTAAATGAAATACGTGGCTATTTTCCTTGTTGTACGACCCCTCAGAATCGTAATAAAATTAGCACCTTCCCGTCTACGGCACAACCGTTACGACCATTATCGTTCCCAGGATCTAAGCTAGGGGGGCAGCTCATATTAGTTTCGTCGAAGGGGGGGGGGGGGGGGGGGCAGCAGCCCCCCAACCGCTGACTAGGTACGCCATTGGTGCATTCGGAGT